>JAPMOB010231508.1:0-18326 GCA_029875015.1 Lepomis gibbosus
GTGTGTGTGTGTGTGTGTGAGTGTGAAGCAGCCTGTAGTACTTCCAGTGTTTGAAAGAACCTCACTTAACAGCTAACACACATTTCTGGGTTTGGGCTGTGTTCAAAAATTCATTAGGAGGAAAATTAGTATGGCAGAGCCGGAGCTTGACCGAGTTTTACCCTCCAAACCCAGAGGCGAACCAGCAAGCCGTGACGCTTTTATCAAACACACTAACTACAAATAACCATGGAGAGAGCGCTGAAAATACCAAAATCCATTGAGCAACATGCATCTTAAATGACACGGTGCACCACTTAATACTGGAAGCTAATTCCTTAAGTGACTTATGTCAATATTTTGAAACAGTTTTACTATTTTCTTGAACCTTTTTTGAAGTCAAGATTAAATGAAAAAAGGCCTTTTTAACCGTTTTAGATCATATTGTGCATCTATATTGCAAGAAAATGACCATTTTATTCTCATATCAAAATCAAATCATGTTTTCTTCCTGTAAAACAAAATATGACGTGTGCTTACGTTAGCTTAAATCAGTTAATTTTCAACCAATCATGACATCCCAGTGTTTCCCACATGTTCATTTTTTTGTGGCGGCCCGCCACACTAAGAACGCTGACCGCCACAGACTGAATTTGAGTGACGTAGCGCATTCGCCCAGCACTCCCGCTCTCTCTCTCTCGTTGGAACACCGCTGCGCAAATCTGTCCAACACAACTCTATCAATGTCGGGGACCCAGCTTAAAAAAACTTATTAGCCAGAGCAAGGAGCCTAGCTAAAAAGGAGAGCTAAGTTAATGTTAAAATGCAGCTGGATTTTCGAGGCTAGCACGCTGCACATAGCTGGTAGTCAATATAGATGTGCGCACGCCACAGTTACACAGCCATTCTGTGGGAAACACTGCATCCCTTCTGTAAGGCTTCAACTTTTAGCAGCACAGAGCTCAGATTAGCTAGCTAGCAACAGCATGGTATGTCGGTGTGTGTTTGGGTGTTCGCCACCTCAAACCTTGTTCCATCCCCTGGAGCATAACCTTATTCACTGTTTTGGGTTAAACTGGATCTTATTTTATGGAGAAAATATTTTCTGGTTTTAATTCTTATGTCCTCTTTATGGAGTTTCCTGATGGACAGCTAATTGCTAACAACTACTAACTGTAGGTTGTGACTTTAGTGTAGAAAATATTTCTGAGCAGTTAAGCCACAGCAAGGACCTCATTTAAATTATTTTTATAGAGCTCAAGAGATAAAAGTATTCTGTGTTTCACAATAAAAGTATAAAGGTTTGAAAACATAAAACAAAATTTTGCGAAAGAGAAATTGCTAATTTTGTGGCATTTTGTAAGTACTATCAAACATGTTAGCTTGTAAACATGCTAAAGGTAAGCACATAGTGATTATAATAAGCATTTTAATGCAACATCCCAACCCTCCTTTAACATGCCAGCATGCTAAACTTTAGCATTAGTTTGCTTTGTATTCATTTTAGCTGATAAGATTAGCTTTTTCATTAGTATTCTATGAAAAACTGATGTACATATTTACCTGTTGGGCTGCTCCATTAAATGTGCATTAAAGGTGACCATCGAAGCCATTCTTCCTTTAAGGATTATGAATGCCTGTACCAAAATTCATGACAATACTTCAAGAAGCTGTTGATATTTTGACATTGTCATCATTAGAGCCTCTGACTTCTGACTTCACTTATATCACCTCCACTCTGACGGTTATAAGGGAAAATCTGTTAGACATAATGTCTTTCACCTTGCTTCACCTTTATAACAACAAGAACAGTCCCTGCACTGCTGAGCTGTATCACCCAATCAGAGGAAGCTTCTGGTTGTGTAACAGCCGTTTAATCCGCAACGATCCTGGAGATCAGCTGGTCTTGGACAGACATCGTCTCTGGGCACCATCCAATAAGAAGCAATAACTGGGTTTCTAGACCAAGGGCCTGGCAACCTGCTGCCAAGATCGGCCAAGAGCCAATCCCTCACCATGCTCTGTTCAGTGTAGTCGCTCCATTACGCAATCTCCTCTTTAATTTAAAAAAAAGAATTCCTTTCTGTCCTTTATGTTTTTTTATTTTATTTAAGATGACTATAAAAACTGTGTGCAGCAACTTCACCTAACTGCCATTACTGGAAGTGGAGGATACATGGGCTGCAAGGGGAAAAGCTTTGGGAGTTTAAAGCAGTGTGGGGGTGTTGGNGGTGGGAGGGGACACATCAGCGGGGTTTCCACTGGTTGGAAATGTCTGCTTGGTGACCGCTGTCAACCTTCATCACCTCGCTGTCTGGACAGGGGCAATTTAATGTCACAGAGCTGACACTGCGATGACAAGCAGGCACGTGGACAATATCTCTCTCTCTCTCTGTGTATAAGTCTATGTCTCTCCTTCATTGTGTAGATTCTTCAGTTTCCTGATATATTTCAAGTATAAACGTTCATTTTCTTTCAGCACTTAATCAACTTTAATAGCAATTTAAAGATGAAACATCTCCACAGTAGTCATATTCATAAAATCTAAAAATCAAACAACATATCATACATTTGTCAGGATTTTTAGTTTTATTTTCATGGCCAACTTAACTTAAGTCAATAGGTAACAACTAAAACTGTCAAGGTCAGAGAAAAAGTCACACACTGAGATTTTATGAGTTTTTTGACCTGTAATTTTAGCTTCCCAATAAGGACATTTAGAGTTTTTTTAAGCCGATCAGAAAGATCTAATTAGAAGTGAATGAAATTTACACAAGAGACAATCAAAATGCTGTGAAATACTCCATAATTTAAATCAGATTCCCATCTGCTGAAGTTCTTTAGTCTCAGGCACCGGCCATAAGTCATGCTTCATTTGAAAGCACGCTCTTATAAAATTAAGGAAATGGTCACCATTTCTGTTCAGCTTATATACTTGATCGGTAAGCCGTTGTTCATATAAAAATCTTGAAAGAAAACAAGATTTTGCCCCTCCCCCTCCCCCACCTCACACCAGCTCTGATCCATGCATCTCGTTATTGTCGTCGTGGAGGATCTTTAAAGCTAAAATGTAGGTCAGAGCCCACGCGCCTCGTCTGCCCTTATGATCCTAACGGAAACAAAGAGTAAAGGGGTGATAGTGGAGGTGGGTGCTGAGAGGGTGCAGGAGATAGTTTAGGAGGCTGCAAGCAAACCTCTCTCCACAGCTGGGGCCCAGTTGCCATGTTCTCTACCTCTCATTTGCCTTCCTCTCTGTTCGCTCGGTACCCCAAAACCAAGGCTTGAGACCGAAGGGCAGACCGTACAGACCTCACTGAGAGTGCAGCAGAGAGAAAGGCATTATAGGCCGTGCTTCTACAGAAACCAGTGAGAAACAGAAGAAAGAGAGAGAGGACCTCGGCGAAGTTTCTCATCAACTGTCTAAAGGCTACTTGCACTACGGGTTCAGTTTTGTGTCAATTATTGGGCTATCACCAATCTCTAGCTATGTAGTGCAAATCTGCATGAATTCACGCTGATATTGAAGGTTCCTATTTTTTTCCAGCAAAATATACAAAAAATTATTTTACCTCAGTTGAAAATGAACCGTATTTATGGCCGTTTGTTTCCAGCTCCAAGAAAACACTGCTGCATGCCCGTTACATTTTACGAGGTCCTCTTGTGGCGAGGTCAGCTCAAACATATGCTTCCACACTGATGTTTACATGCTGCTGATAATGCACAAAGTCTTGCATGTGATTTCATGTCATTAATATCCCAAACCCAGCCTGTAGTATAGATGATGACGAGAGGATTCTGAGGAGAAAGGAGTGGGAGTTTGTCCCGATTCACATTTAGTTTAGTTGAATCAGGAGGCAGATTTCTAAAACTATAAATTAGAAATCTGAAATAAAATGTGAAGTGATTCTTCGATGCCAGATGTTAACAGAAGGGACTGCCCTCACAAACTGCTCTGACACACCAGTTAGAGCAACAGACACTATGGTTTTCTGTGGCCTGGCAACAACGACAACATACATTGGGGTTGGTGATGACCTAATTCACAAGCCAACCACCATCCCTTAAGGGCAGAACAATAAGACACACTGCAAAGCCCCATGTCTGATGTAGCTGGCAGCAACATTTCACACAGTGTGGGACTCATGACCGACCTGAATGTCGACCAAAGTCACTTGTTCAATCAAATGGATTTTTATGGTCCGTGTAATACCAGTATTTCAGAAGAGTAAAAATATGATAATGACTTATCAGCTGATATTCTTTTGTCACATAAACACATAACAAGCCAATTGGCTCCCTCAAATTTGATAATTAAAGACTTCGGATAAGGTTTTTGTTCTTCGCCCTGGATCTCTATCGTGTCACTTAGGGCAGGACAATAAAACAATAATAATAATTAGCACGATTCTATATACAATACAATATAACAAATGTTAATAAATGTTTGATTTTATTTACTTGAATTATATACAAATTAGGAGTTTAAAAAAAAAAAGATGCCTCAAGTGTTGCCCATTAAGAAGAGTTTAAACCACAATTAACCATCAGGTTTCTTCAACTTTCACTCAGGAGCAAAAATCCGCCTTTAAACTCGAGCCCTAGTGTTACTGTATCCCCCAGATCTCAACAATTAACTTTAAGTGAGTAAATTTTTATGATAACCAACAGGAATAATGGACAGACTAACAAAAGTAAGACCCAGCTAGTCCACAAGTCCAAAACATCCCATGCTCAACAGAAACACAAGCACATTGGTCATTTGTTGAAACATTTATCTGTCTTCCTCACACGCAAATATTGGAACAGCCACATGGGGCATTTCAGAAGACACTAACAAATAACCTATTTTGTAGTTTAAGGACTTATCACTGACCAACAAATGCACCTAAACTCACTCCGGTTTGACCTATCTGGATAAGATTTACCAGCCTGAACAGCCACGGTAATAATGTATTACGATCCAACCCACTTACAAGATGGAACAGTGATTAATTCTTCAAAACTGAAAAACTAAAATGGTTGGTAAGGTAAGGTAATGTTTAATTGATGGTCTCAAACAGGACTCAAAACTGTCAAATTCCTGAAAATCAAAGTCATTAATTTCCCCCTAGTGTGACTGAAATGCAGGATTTTGTCGTAATGACACCAGTGTAGCTGACATCTCGATACTAATAAATTATGGATTTTTACATATCAGTAACATATGGTACAAGGGCGACAGGAAGTCACATTCAGTACCACAGGGACAGTGTGGGACATAAAGCAGACTACACATGACTCTGTGACTGCCATCCAAAGCCACAGCGACCATCTGCTCAGGAGTATTTTCCACACCGGTTGAAAAGAAGGGAGTGATGAAGACTGGAGCGGTGAGGTTTCACTTCCTGAACAAGACGAAGCACTTTCGCAGACGTTCAGAGTGAAGCGTTTCTGCCGTCTGGATCACACACACTGACCCCGAGGCAATAAAGCAAAGCAGAGAGCCTCAGTCTGCTGCGTCAGGAACATTAAATATTTAGCAAAAACCGGCTGGATTAAGACATGATTTCAAAAGAAGGTCGAACGGCGAGGGGAAAAGAGATGGAGATAAAGCAGTGCTCGGGTTATAAATAATTAGAGCTCAGATTTCTAAATCTCTTGACAATCCAGGGGGGAAAAAAGGAGGACCAAAAGGGGAGAAAAGGGATTTCCGTCCCTGAGAAATCTGAGGAAACAAAGCAAAATCTTCTTCATCATACAGCTGTTGGTTTTGAACAGAGAGGAAATAGAAAAATAAAAGACTACGAGAGTCACACGGGGGTTAATGTTTGAGAGGAAGAGGGAAAGAAAAACATGTGAGATGATGGAGGCAGAGAAGTGAGCAGAAAAGTGGGTAATAACTGGGAGGAAAAGGGAATAGCGGAAAAAGAAACCCCCGCTGAGAAAAAAACAGAAGTATAAATGAGATGTAAAGGGTAGGTATATCTGTGTTCATGGCCATCAGAGAGAGCAGCAGACTCATTGCTGACCTTTATAAAGGTCAATGATCAACATCTCTCTTCATCTTCCTTAGATCCAAAACCACAGCGCTTACTGTAAAACTTTGGATAATAGCCCAGGCTTTTATTTGCTAAAATCACTGAACTGACCCTGCCTTTATTTGGGACAGACGTACGTATTTATACCTTTAATTCCTTTTGCACAGAACTGAAACTACTATGAAACAGTTTATTTATTTCAAACAGAATAACACTTGCATAAAAATTATCAAATAATATCAAATACATGTCATTCAGTCGATCTAGCTCTGACAGACGGCTTATGCGCTTTTATTTTGAAGCATCACGACAAGAACACGGTGCAGGGTAAAAGAAGTTAGCAGACAGAGAGCGATGGACTTCACATGACAGGATTCACAAAGTGGATTCATTTTTATGAAAAGCTGTTTTGATTCCTTTGATCGGTCGACCCTTACAGAGAAAAAGAATATAAATAATCAATGAACAGAAACATTTAAACTAAAGAAGCGGATTTATCGAGCGCTTCAAAGGTAACTGCAGTCAGCACTTTTTTTCCTTTCCTCTCTTGTACCAGGCAGGTTACGTCGGTAAATCTATGAGAATTATACCTTAGGGGCTTGTTGTTTCCATTAAATGAAACGATTGAATTGTGGAGAATCTAACGATGTTCAGCATGTCCATACTGACATATTGATGATATGTTTAAACATTAATATTAATAAACGATCTGAGCAGCTTAGAAGCAGCTAAAGCAGGCGATATGGTAAGATTTAAGAGATTTTATACATCCAAAGAACTTCTATAAAAACCAGACCAGGTGTTTACTCAAGGCCTGAGTTTATTTGTCAAAATGTGTTCCCACACCGGGCCAGTAAAGGAGGTAGGCAGCTATTTGGGACTCTGCTATTAATTGAAGTTTTACGGTAATTAGGTAAATCCAATCAAACCAAACTACTTTAATTGCAAGGGGAACATCTTTAGCTTTTTTCTTTAGCTAGACACCCAAACTTCAACAGAATAAGTTTTGAGGCATAACCTTCAGAGTGGAGTGTTTTATACATCTAACTGGGGAAAGGACAGCTTCGACCAAATTTGGTGTTGGAGGAAGTGAGGAACAGATGGAGGCATTTTACCCTCAGTCATACATAAATATGGGTGATGCTATTTTTAGAGACAAAAACATCAGAAAGCACGTCATCTCCATGAGGCCAGAGAGCACGCTGAGTCTAAATAAGCATTCACTGGAAGTTTGGAATGAAAATACTTTATCATAAATATTTTAACTAATCTACTGTAGGAAAACATCTAAGCATCTAGAAAGTTATTCATGTTAGCAGGTAAAACACTGAACTTCAGGATGTCTTAAACAAAGAAAGGGTAAGCATGGAGGTTCATTTTTTAATCTTTCCATCCTTGAAATAAGAGTTACTGTGATTGTACAGTGTATATCTTGAGTGTTCATAATGACTCCGATGGATACTCAAAGCAGTAAAAAAAAAAAATTTTACAGCGTGCCTTCATCCCAAAACCACTTTTGCATGGTTTTTGTCCTTAATTATGTTTAGCACGCAAGCTTCCTCCGCTGCAGCGTGTGACCGGACGACTAGCAGGTTAATCCCCTCATCTCTGCCTGGCAGCTCAGTACATCCTGGATTTACACAAATGCCTCCTGTGTGTGTGTGTACATTCACCCTCCTGTATGCCATACTCAGTGTGGTATCAACAGTCCTGTAAATTTACATCTCACTGCATTTCCATGATGTCTACATTACACCATCTGGGGGGAAAAGATATTTATTATCTTGCAGGGTGGAAAAAACTGCAAAATGTATCTACACAAAACGGAGTTGAAAGTAAATTCAGTAAAAAAAGTCATTAATCAAGCTCCTAGTATTTGAAGATAAGAAGGCTACATTGAAAAATTCAACCCCAATGCACTTCCTTCAAGTCTGAGTAAAAAGTTTAAAAAAAAACTCCCTTTAACATTCTGCAAATTTAAATTTGCCTTGCAAGTTGCAAAAAACGTATGCATTGTAAAACACTGGCTGTGACCCATTATGAATGGCTTGTGTCTTCTGGTGCATTCGGCAAAATGCTTCAGGCATTTTGGGATAAATCTTCATGCAAATCTATATTTCTAGTTTTTTTTACAGTCCAACTCCATTTCTTTCGTTCCTGCTTCAGAAGTGTACCTGAACATAGTGTCAGTGGCACCTTCATATTTAAGCACTGAACCTGAATGCAGCATAGCATCAATTCCAAGCCCTATTGAAGGATTTTACTTAACTACTAAAAGTCTCTCTGGGTAAAAAAAAAGAATGTCCTAAATAAAAGCAGTAAAAATAGCCTGTCACAAAATGCTGGGAATTACAAACCGGTCCATCAGAATGTGTTTACATGCTATGGAAGACATATAAACACTGTGTGGGCGCTTCACAGCGTCCACAGTGTGTTTGTGATGTGTTTATATGTTTTCTCTCGGCAGCCTCCCAAACCAGAGTGACCTGAGGTTCCCAGACCCATTCTCACAGAGCCGTGAATCCACCTTTGACCTGAAGAACTCAAAACTGCTTCAGGTTTCAGTTTACAGAGTTTGACTCTTCTTCACTCTGTTCTTCTATTTCTATCAGTTCCTGTCTCTGCCTGTCTGAATTTCTGTTTATTTGTCTCCCTCTTTATTAGTCTGGCATGACTCTGTCTTTCATTCTGTCAGCTCAGTTTCATTCAGTTCATCATATATTTGATATTACAGGAACGAAAACGAAGTTGCGAAAGAACTGCATTTAGTACAATGTGGGCTTATCCATTGGGATTATATGTGATGATGTCTACTCAGGTGTCTCCTATAATAATTGCTGATTCATCACAGGGATATTAATTTGGTAATTGCTAATTTAGGACAAACTTAATAACTTTTGCCTTTGTAGAAGAAACATGAAGAGCTGCTAAATTGCCATAATCTTCCTTAATTTAATCACATTTTGCACAGTGTTTACCTCATTTTTTGAGTTGTTTAAAGGTAGATTTCACTACATTCTGACATGTTATTTCATTACCCAGCTGTTATTAAATTACTACTTGCAGAGCCAGACTGAGCCAAAAGCAAACTGAGTATCCGCAGCATCATATTACACCTTGTTCTCATTAAATGAAAACGTTGTCTCCAAAAACTGTTCAAGAAAAACATTCATGTTAGCTGAATGAGAATACATATTTTGTAGCATCACATGCTGTGAAGGCAAAAGATTTTCATTCCAACCAATCAGCTTTTGAAACATTAACAACTGTAATGGACTCTTCTTTCCCTTAACTCCTCTTTATGTCTAGATAGCAACCCTAGATTTGCAAAACTCTCACGAGATTTGTGCTGTTTCTGCACGTGGGTGAGGTTTGCCTTCATTGCTTTCTGCCAGCTCAATGAAAGTCCTGTAATTGACTTTTTAAAACTACATCACCTGACTTCCTAAAGACTTTTTTAAATTTATCAGTTTTTCCAAACAAAATGTCGCTCTTTAAAAAACAACCTTAGTCTTGGTTTTCAAGTCGTATGACTGCAGATGCGCTTCAAACTCGGCATGACAAGAATATTTTAAAGCATCTTCTGATATATCTGCCATTGCAAAATCAAGTAAGCATGGGCAAGACACAAATCTAGGGTTACCATCTAGACACAACCTCAAGCAGTGGCAAGTCTTTTTGCGTCCACCTGCGTATTTTTGTGCAACCGTACGACCTCTAACATTTGGTTCAGGCCCTTTCTGAACACACTTTAAATCTGCTGTAGAATGCTCATTTTCAGGTTCATACTTGTATTTAGTGTTTCTACTAGAAAATGTTGACATTCTTTAATGTTCAAAAACACATTGTATTTCTCATATTATCCACTGCTTGAGCTCCTCTTTTCACCCTCTTTCTACATTCAATTTTATCTTCTGTCTCTTTAAGGCCACTTGCTTCTTTCTGATTGGCCATCTTCCCTTCATAACTGTAAAAGCACTTTCTGTGAGACACACTTTACAACCTTCAGCTCTAGCTGTATGAGCTTGTATGACCGCTAACTCTGGAACGTGGGCTGGTCTATGTAACTTTCGGGGCGTAAACCTCCCAGATGTTATGTAACATCTAACGCTTGTTGCGATTCACCTGTTTTTCAGGGGTATTTTGTGTGCGCAAGATTTACATATGAAGGAGGAGACTATGGGAGGCCGTTTAGGGTGAAAACATTGAAATATATACACACACACACACACACACACTGAAAACTGTCACACATGGACCGACAATGTGCATGCACCACTGACTATGTACGTGCAAACACACAATGAACACTGAGATACAAATGTATAAGTGTGCGGTGTAAAATTATCTGTTCAGTAAAAAAAAACATGACTCTGATGGTAACTTGTTTTAACAAGCTAGATAAAAGTTAATTCCCTGGCAGTGGCAAATAGCTTTGGTTTTATATTTGTATTTATATAAGTTGAGATTTACAAGAAATATTTTATTGCCACTATGTAAAGGGAATACTGCTGGGAAAAAGCACCTTATTTGTTTAAAGTGTTGTAAACCACATGTTATTGCACTTTTGTGGAAATGGTGGTACATTAAATTAGTGCGCAATACACTTTAGAATTCATTATTCAATTTTGTGCATAACAATGCGATTAATTGTAATTAATTGCAGAAGAATCATGCGATTAATCACGATTAAAACTTTTAATCGTTGCCCAGCGCTAGTATCTAAGAAATTATGTGAACAGTTAATCATTAGCGCACAGATAGATTTAGCAACAATATTTAGTTCAACATCCCTAAACATACATGGAGGGATATTTATTACATGTCACATTTAATTTTTGCTCCTCACCTTCAGATATTTTATAAACTTCTCTGTCTTCTTTTTCACATGAAACCTACAACACTTCACTTTATGATATACAATATTCAAGGATTTGCTGACCTTATTATACTCATTATAGCCTACATGTATTTTGACCATGGCTATTTAGCTAGCTGCGTCAGTGACTTCCTGTTACAATGAAACAACTTTGGGGCGCACTGAAATTACTTCACACACACAAGTAGCCTGTAGCCTTCTCTGTGTCAAGTTTGTGCAGTGTGAACATTTTCAGTGTGTTTGTCTGCTTTGTCAGTGTGGATGTGCCCATATTTCATAAACACCGCTGCACCAATTTGTCCACAATTAATGCTTTCAAGTTAGCTCTGATAACTTAGTCTATCTATGTTCACATCACAACTCTGTCAATCCAGGAGGCCCACGTTAAAATCAGTTACGTTCATTAGCAAGCCTTTAATGAGGATAGCTATGTTAACCATGTCGACATTAGCACGCTGTAGCTGCTAGTCAATATCGACTGCTAACTTCATGACTCCAGCACTACGTTTTGCATTTATTATTATCCTGCAGCTGCCACTTGTGGCCACAGCAAAAGTTACATAGTCTCGCTTCAAGAGCTTTCTTTAATGAGCCTTAAGAGTCAAATGAATTTTCTCAATCTGTGTAGGAGAACGAAACCTTGAAAAAAGAACTGAAAAGACTGAAAAAGAAAACGGGTTGGTGTCAAATTCCAGTTTGGGCCCCAACAATGTTTGATTCGTATCTGATCAGTTGATAAGACCACTGGCTCATCCTGAAGAACAAGCACCCCTATGTGATTCACACATGCGCACACATTCCTGATTCTACCTGGCCAACACAACTACACACATACACACTCGTCCTCTATCCTGCCTACAGACTGTTTTGTCTGGGAGATAATAAAAAAAAATTGGAGCCAGGCTGAACAACAAGTCATACCCCAGAGTCAGAGAGTGGGAGTGATGCTCTGGATGAGACACTGTCAGACAGAAACATGTAGATAAAATTTAAAAAAACAACACACACACACACAAAAAGCTCCCACTACTCACAGCTCAAGCTCAGCCAAACACTTAACACAGATAACGCTGACAACACGGGCTAAAACAGCCTCTCATTACTGGAGCGATGCAACGATGAGGCCAGGGCATGGCAGAGCATCCTGCAACTGGAAGATTGTAGGTCTGATCCCTGCAACAGTTGCTTCACAGCAACACACAGCAAAGTGTCAGCCAAGACACTGCCAGACATTCGAATTTGTAAATGTGCCAAAGAAACAAAAAAATAAGTCTTGTGGTTTTGAAATGTTACAGATGTTTGGAAAGAATACAGTATAAGCTGCACAAAGCAGCATTATATTGTATTAACACACTTAAGTGCAGCAAACACTGATGTGATGATTTACAGGTCAAAGATGCTAGGTATCTAATGTAAAACTGGGCTTTATTTTGTTGAAGAGTTGAGTTGTTTTACATCTGGTTACATATGATATTTGTTTTAACAACATTTGAATGGCTATGTTCCAATGTGTTAACTTCTATCATGTAACTACTGTTGAACCTGAAGTAACCTAGATGTTACACTTTTCAGTGTAAATTAGCACAGTTTTAACCAAGTTAGACCTAAGTAAGATTTCTTTTAACCCGTAAATAACAAAATCAGCACCAGATCTGAAAACCTTAGATGTCTGTGCCTTTTTATGTGCACATTCTTGTAATGTGCATTACAAGAATTCCAGGTACCAAAGCTCAGATTTCTATATATGTCTCTATATGTCTCTTTTTCCCGGACATGGCGTCTGTTTGGGACCTAAAAAAATACGTCTGGCGGGGATTTAAAATCTAAATCGCCCAAAATGTCTGGGATTCGACTTTTGCCTACCGTGGACATTCATTAGGTGCGTTTTTTTATGTTATGTGCTTTGACCAGTGCCATCACTATTACACTTTAGTCTTTGGCGTACAGGGACCTCACACGCTGCTGGTACTCTTGTCTGCCCTCCCCACCAGTGGGGACAGAGTAGGGAGAAGATGTGGTGCTGTTTTTGTCCAAGCTTGTGTATAAAGTTGCTCATCAATGTCGTTCATGAGCCACCCTATCACAGCCTAGATGGGGCGGGACATTAAAAAAGGTTGGCTTGGTGCTACAGCAAACCTTTGACGTGTTGAACTCGTTCTGTATGAATGGTTATGATTATTGACAAGTTAGCATTTCATAATACCACCTAATAACGAGGACAGACTATAACAGAACAATCAGAATAATAATGAAACTAAACAGATCACACACAGACAACATCAGGCCAACAAGCAAGAACTCACAGTGTGAACTAGACACGAGACAACAGACCGAACTGAAACCCAAAACAGAGACAAAATAACACATACAGAAAATAACCAAACTGACTAAGAACTAACATAAACTAAGCTTAACAAGCCCTGAGTTACCTCTGTGCTGAAAACACAGATGAAACTAATACGGATACAGGCATATTTTCCAGAACGCAAACAGAGTACTCCATTTAGCCTTTAGCTGCCACAGTAAAATAAGCTCTATTTCCTATATCAGCATTAAAACTAACCTGTAATAATGAGGTTAAGGTTCAAAGCCCATATGTTATGATAAATGCTACATTACATTACTGTAACCACAGACTAATCAGATGGATCCCTACAGAGGCTTTTTAGCATGACATAATACTTTAGATAATACTTTCATGGCGCTCATCATATTCAAAGTAGGCCAGTGTTGTGTTACTCTGAAAGCATGTGTGTTATTGGCTTAAACAAGTCAAAGATATCTGCCATTTGGTGGACACTTTAATGCAAATCTTCCTAAAAAGTATCCTTAGTGTAGGGCTTAAGCCTCTAACTCTGGACACCATGAACATACACCAGGACTTAATAAGCACGTTCACAGTCTCATTCACTGACTCCAAGCTCCCCCAGTTGCCTGGTTTTGTAAAAAAACAAACCAAAGGGGCCTGTGTAACATAAGACACCGTTCACTCTTTTCCCAAAACCGTACAATGGCTCATTTGAAGCAGCACAGAAAAGTCACATTGTTGAGGATTACACAACAGGGTGAGGAGTGAGGAGGAGGTAATTTGACGCTATTGATGAGCAAATTGGGGGCGCGGGTGAGCTCCGGTTCGCAGAAGTGAATATGGAAAGCCTTTTTGTTTTAATCCTGAAAGGAGAAAATGATGAAATCTCCGTCCTTCCTTCCTGCAGAGAGAGAAAATCAGCTCAGATGTGAAGCGGAACATCATATGTGAGCTGGAAGCTTTTGCCTCCAAGCGTCTGCGAGGGAGGGAGGACGTCTACAAATCATCCATCTCCATCATGATCCAGTAAGTTAAGATAATTATTTCAACGCTTAGCAGGAAAGACATTGAAGCCCCCACCTCCCTATTCACATGCATACTCCCACTTCTCTGTGCATTTAGACAGGCCATGTGCACACTAACAGATGACATGGGTGAAAAGGGTTTCTGACCCTTTTTTTAAGGGTCAAAAGCTGCAGCGCTGTTTTCCCACCATGGTAGTAAGTAATGCTGATTGTATGGCGGCCTTCAAAACAAAGATCAACAGGTCCAAATTGCTTCATATGGAAGCCCATTTCTGCCGGGAAAACAAATAAAAAGATTTAAAATAATAATTGTTTGGAAGTGTTCGGGCTGCAATAATAATTTGCAGCCCTAATAGTAAGTCAAAACTGTGATTTTTTTATCTTGACTTGTAACTATCCCACACCTTTGACCAACCATGAGAATTTCAATTTTTATCATTCCTAATATTTGATCTATATTCTCATTTTACTTTCATAGATGAGCTCCCACACGAGTAAAAGCATCAATCATATTGTTTACATTTCATATACTACACAGGGTTTAAAAGTTTACCCGCACAAATGAGTCTTATCACTGTGCAGATAAAGCGCATTGCAGGTGTATTGGCGCGTCACAGAAGTTGTTGATAAAGCAGTTATGAAGTGTAAATATTAGCTGTTGCAGAACATGAGGGTAAACGGTTTGGATTCAGGTTGCAACTCATTTTCCAAATTCAACAAATCCTTAGACCTGTGTACTACCACTATGTCAACAAGAGTTTGGAGTTCAATTCCCTCTGTCAATACTTCAGTCGCAGTAACAACACTGTATATACATTTTTTAAGCTATTAATTTACACCATATCCAGAGCACTACAGCAGGTTGAGATTCACTTTGACAGGACAAAGTGCAGCTGACGGACGTGTTCACCGTTGTAGGAATTGAACTTGTCACCTTTCACTTACGAGACATGTTCCACGCTGCACCCCCTCACTTTTGTAACACAACACAGCTACTGTTCTTTGGTGTTTAGGCTGAATTGTAAACTAGCAGCTTTTTCCACATGAGCAGTTGGTGCAAAGTCATTTTCATGAATCCATAATCATCCAGAGACTCTTTCTCTTTGTTCACGTCAGTGTTGATTACACCAAGATAAATCCGCCCCTGGTCATGGAGCTCAGCCAACGGCATAAAAATGCAAATGAGGTTCATTCTCTGTTCACAAACCATCAATGGTAAAAAGGTGTGGGTGCTTTTCTACACAGTAAGATATTAAGATTTAAACTCTGGATTGAAAATTACACAAAGAGGGGAAGGAGAGGAAAAGAACTGCTGTAAAAGATGATATCAAAACATATTAGTAAAAATGCCATTCTGTCATATAAAGTGCCAACAGCTTAATGCATAGTTGGCAAAACTAAGACCCTGAAATATATCTGTTCCTTTAGAAGCCATGAAGAGGAAGACTTAAAACAAGTATTTCCAGCTGTGAAAGTTTCATTTTGCTTTACATTCACATGTAGCAAACTCTGCCCAGCAATTTTACATGATCCTCATCTGCTGCTTTTCAGCCTGCAGACCTCTGAGGGAAAATCCTGAAAACATAATCATGAAAAGTGTCACATCATCAAGTCAGTGTAAAAAGCAGGAAATCCGATTGTGATTAATATATTTAAAGCTGCACTGACAAAAAGTTTGGTCACTTCTGGGTAAAAGGACAAATAGAACCTAATATACATTCAGCCTGTTACAGCGAACATGAAGTTGTAATAGCTAACATTTCTGTATCCAGCAAGAGGATTATCATCTCTTTGTAGTCGTGTTTGTGTCCACCTAAGGACTCTATAAGTCCAATGTTCACTCTCCTGTTTGTTGCTGAACTGCCGTTTGTTTCTGGATAGATATAAAACACTCAGCTTGTCTGAGCTTATTTCCTGGAAATGGTTGCTTATGGTTTTATATGGGAGAGCTGGTGAGACCTGAGGGACACAAGCATACAGTATATGTGGTGCAGACAAACCAAAATATTGAACTAAATGGGCTAAAAGACACACAGAGCTGTACTGCTGGTGTTGATTCTCAGTGGGCTCAGCACTGTGACCGATATTTTCTGTTGACATAAACAATATGACTTAATTGAGCTTTAAAAAACCTATTGCTGATCATCCCTTCAATCATCAATCATTAGGATCATTTTTGAGGCTGCAGTTTGTGCTGCTGTTGAACTGTGTTGCATTGCACTGATAGGTGTTGCTATTATTTTGTCCACCACATTTCTTTCAGTGGGGGTAAGCTAACAGAAACAACTCTTGTTTTTACACAACTGTCAGGAAATATAAAGGAAATATCTTTGATGATCCAATAATATCATCCTAACTGTACAAGGTAACTGAATCTCTCAACCTGTTAGTGTTAGTGCCACTGAGCACTTAGCTGCCTCAGAAGGAAGTCGCCAAACTATATGAGGGAGGAGGGGGGGGTTTGCATTTGTCAAGTTCAGAGGCAATATTATTTACATATGTAAAAGACACCATCTGGAGTACTGTAAACCTCCAACGCCCTGCCGAGCCAAACTTGGCGGCGTTCCAGACTCCCAACAGTCAGGTCCGGGGTTGGATCCAATCATTTAGAGGGGAAAGGACATAGTTTGTATACAAAAAGGGAGGCAGAGGTCAAAGTCCTCCAGCGGTTCCTCCTCTGTCAGTTTGGGAAGAGGCTGCCTCTCCCCTTTGAGTACAGACTTAGTCTAAACCAAGTGTCTTGTCTCCAGGATGAGTTAGAGGCTGGACATTTTCGGGCAGACGTAAGCTTTAAGAGGTTTTCAAGGCCATATGGGAGCTACTGCCAACGCAGGAGAATGTACAGTTAAGAGATTCAGGTAATTCAGCTGCACCATTTGACGCCAACATCACGCCCTGCTTCTCCAGTTTAGTGAATCAGTATAAAAGCGTGATCAGTTTAATGCAGTTAATTTACATTCTGGTTCGTGGGACGTTATCTCTGTTTAGCTGCGAGACCTGTGTGAGTGTCTAGAGAGTCAATTACAAGTGTTACGAGGTCAGGGAGGGAGAGGTGAGAATGTTATATTCACTTTCTTGTCCGTCTTCCAACATGGTGGCATGTGTGTCTCTGCCACTTTTAAACTTTCCACGACAGTTGCTGTGCAGATTACTCCAGCTGTTTCAGGCCTCTTTGCCTTCGAGACAACTCCAGCTGCTCTAGAAACAACTGGTATTGTTCAGATGTCTTTTTATTTTTGCAGATTTTAAGGCTGAACACAACACTGCATGACCTGTTACAATAGTCTTTGTATGCGTGATGTGTGAGTGTGGTCTTGTTTTGAACGGCGCTCAAAGAAATTGTTGTCCACGTAGTACTGCAGTTAATCTGCCAGGCAGATTTTCCTGGCAGGCTCTCTGGATCTGCGCTGCTCAAAAGGTTTATCACCCCAACATACCGAGAGACAAACAAGCAGCCAAACCTCCAACTGCCCGGGCCTCAGCTCCAGCAGGCCATGGCATTGTTAACGTTCACAGCACAATGCTTCTCTTATCCCTCCTCTCCTCTTTTTTTCTTCTCTCGTCTCTTAAAGCCAACAACGTTGTAATCTCCAAAGTGGTTTGAACCAGTCTGAAGAATGTCTTTAAGGATGAGGGCAATTTTAGGCAAATTCCAGGGATAAGAAGAAGAGAGTGTTTCTTATGTAGTGACACAGATGGAATTCATCACTTGTACTCTGCAGACCAGGCTGCCTTCTCACGTGACCCACAGGGCTGAGTGTTAAAAACCTGCTCTAGAATATTAAAAAATAGCTTCAGGACAATAAGTTCAGTTTGATCTTGCCAAAGTGGTGAGTGACTATAGATTTCATGTCTTTTGGTCTTGGCAGTGCATTAAAGGGACAATGAGCTCAAAACACCCTCATTATATGTACCTGCAGTGGGGAATGATAGGGTCATAGGCCTGGACGATGTGACGTCACAGGGATTAAAGCTAAATGCTCCTCATATAACGCTTGCCAAGCGACTACTCCGACACGCCCTCAAAAACACCTGTGGAGAAACACTGAGCTGCAGCACACAGCTCTCCTCTCCCTTCCAAACACTAGCTACCCTCCAGGCAGTCAGTGGACATAAAG
>JAPMOB010231510.1:0-17981 GCA_029875015.1 Lepomis gibbosus
GAGATGAGCCCCTGGTCTAATGCGCCACCTGGCTTGAAAGCTGGCTTGAAACCCGTTCGCACACATATTCTGAATGCCTTTGGCAGAATTCAACTGAGCCATTTTAATCTAGATTAATTTCAAGATCACAGTGAGATTAATCTAGATTAAAAAAATTAATCTATGCCCACCACTAATTTTTATTAATTTGCCTTTAACTCTCTCTTTGCTTCTCTTCTGTGTTTCTCTCTCTCTTTCTTTCTCTCACTCTAATTCACACTCACTCTGTCAAGGCAATGTCTGATTAAATCTGAATTAAAGACGTCCATCAAAAAAGAGAAAAACAGCTTGTCTTTCCTTACAGTCTCACAATCCGAATATATACAACACATGGTCACAACCCCCCACCACCACCAAACCAACTTACATACAAACACATCTACACAATTTTTTCCCTCAAAGAGCCCCATCCCACTGGCAAATGGATCTTTTGAACCAGTTTAAAAAGACTGATTGCTTTTATTGTGAGCCTTAGCCTTGCTTTTATCGACCGTTTAAACTGCCAAACTCACCAATTGTTGTTTTGTGCCTTTTATCTACTTTGGAGCCATATCAGTGCGTTTTGTCACGATAATAATGTGCAAATTGCCCCGTTCATTATTGTTTTTTGATGGAGAAATTGGGTAAAATAAGCACTTTGTAGATAAGCGTAGGGTCTGAACACTATTTGCGAAAGCATCAGCAGAGAGCAGAATGCATTTCAAAGAGCTGAATGCCAAAACTGATTTTAATACACTAATAACGGTGTAATCTTCCTATCAGAAAGTTCCAAAACACAGTGCACGCCTTGTGACTTATAATTCCGCCCAATAAGCACGTCTCATTGATTTTGCTTCCTATTTGAAGTGTCAAAGTAACCAACATGCAGATCACAATCCTCAGAAGTTAACTGATTTGGTATAAGGAATAAAAGGATTATTCTTCTTCACCTTTTTGTTCCACTGTCAGTGTCACTGTTGAGCTCCTTCCAGGTCTGACTAATTAACTGCTATCCTTCTGTCTATCTTTAAAGGAAAAGGGAGCTACTCCAAGCGCTCTGGCCAAGTGTGTTACTCAAAGGCAATGAGTGATAACGGAAAAAAACTAAATAACAATGGGAGTGGGAAATTGGTTGAGAGTACAGAACATACAGTACTGGGAAAAATGCTGTAAAGTAAGAATGCTTTCATAAATAGAAATGTTAATAGATTATAATTATCAATTAATAAAATCCAAAGTGAGTGAGAAGAAAGAAAAATCTAAATCAAATCAGTATTTGGTGTGACTAATATTTGCCTTCAAAACAGCGTCAATTCTTCTACGTACACTTGCACATCTTGGAGAACTCCCCACAGTCCCTCTGTGGATGTACGCAGGCTCAGTTGCGTCTCTCAGGGCTCTGTGGGGGCCATACCATCACTTCCAGGACTCGAATTTGAGGCCAATCAGATGCCTCCCTGATGGTTCTGCATGATAGATAAGCATCTGCTTGTACTTCTCAGCAATGAGGAGACCATTCATTATGACGAAATCCCCAACTACGTTTGCAGAAATGCAGTCCTAAACTTCACCATGTTTCACTGTTGCCTGCAGACACTCATTCTTCCCTTCGGCAAACAAACTGCCTTCTGCTGCAGCCAAAAATTTTGACTCATCAGTTCAGAGCATTTTTCTGCACCCCAGGTCCTGTGTTTCTGTATAAGGTTGATTTGCTTTGCCTTGTTTCCATGTTGGAGGTATGGCTTTCTGGCTGCAAGTCTTCGATGACCAGACCTCTCCAGACAGTAAATGGGTGCACCAGGGTCCCACTTTTTTCTGCAGCTCTGAGCTGATGGCACTGCTGGACATCTTCTGATTGTGAAGGGAAGTAAGCACAATGTGTCTTTTATCTGCTGTAGTAAGTTTCTTTGGCTCACCACTGCATCTATGGTCCTGAATGTTGCACGTTTCTTTGTGATTCTTCTAAAGAGCTTGGACTGCACATCTGTAAACGCTTGTTTGTCTTGAAAAGTGTACCCGGGAGAGACCTTGCTGATGTTGTATAACTACCTTGTGTCTTGTTGCTGTGCTCAGTCTTGCCATGGTGTATGACTTTTGACAGTAAACTGTCTTTAGCAGTAGTCACCTATAGTCACCTTATTAGCTGAGGTTCAATAACTGTGTTTTATCCTACATTTTGAATTGGTGATCCTTAGCACCTGTTTGATATAATTGTTAATTCATACACCTACAAAATCCCTGACTTTGTGCAAGTGTACCTAGAAGAAATGTTTGAAGGCAAAGGGTGGTCAGAACAAATATTAATTTGATTTAGATTTTTCTTCTCTTCACTCACTTTGAATTTTGTTAATTGATTAATATAATCTATTAACATGTCTTTTTTTTTCCACACCTGCCTAAAAAGTTTGCACAGTACTGTATTATGACATATGATACATACAAACACACCTTCACATAAATATCCTATCAAAAAAAGAACAGTTTTCCTACCTTCTTGGCTTGCTGGACACAGGTCATGTACTGTTTGGCAAGACTAGAGCAGTGCAGGGTCTGCTGTGGATTTTCTGTGTAGCACTGGAGCACCTTGGCCTGCAGCTCAGTGCACAGAGGCGCAGTTTGCCGAGGTCTAGGCAGAAATAGAGGGCAGAGAGGAGGGTCAGCAAGATTATGACACAGCACTGCCACCTGAAAATACCTCCAGTATGTTCTCAAATCTGTTGGCCACAATTATAATGTTGTACATTTTTGACGGCTCATTGGATTGTCCATTGTAACAAGGCCTCTCCTGTTAAGTTAAAACAGGGTTGTCTTGTACCAGGTGTTACTGGCAATAGTGCTACATCAATTGCTCAGTAATGACACAAACATCAACCAAAAATGACTCATTGATAAGCATTCTCCACTGTTGATTTAAATTCAGTTACTGAACTCGATTTCTTCTCTTGCATTTGTTTGTGAAATAACAGAAAAAGACAAAGAAAATCAGTGCAAGGAATTCATTAAAGCTGGAAGAGTAAACATTTTCCACATAAAAAAGAGCAAGGACCAAATTTGTTTGTTTCATCATTTCAGATTAATGCTATTGGACTCTTAACTTAAAGTGACAAATGTAACCTATTTACTAAAATAAAACATGACAACATTGCAGAACATAATTTTTTTATGTCATAGTTCGCATCATTCGTATCGATTATAATAACTTTTTACTCACAAACTTCGAGCTAAAATAAGACACGGCCTTACTAGAATAAGTACAATAGGTCATGGAACACAACTGGTTGTAAACAGCCCTGAAGCTAAGCCCTGACCAAGATTGTAAAAAAATCTAAATTTCCTGCAATGTTTAGACACAGCACTGTAAAGCTTTAAAATCACTATGCTATCTCAAGATAACATTAGATTAAGTGCATCTGCAGTATATACCCATAGTTTCAATCTCTTACTTTCATAAAATGATACAATGTCAGTCTTTGTCATTAATCTCCAATGTGATTGGCAAACAGAAATTTCAAAATCAGGTTTGTGCATATAAAAAATAAAAGAAAGTAGTCACAATTGACTAAATGTTGCTAAGTCCTTGAAGCTAGGCTTAGCTGAAACCACAGTAACACTAACAATGTCTGTTTTGTGTCATTAAATCTTATGAAAAGCAAAATAAAATACAAACACTTGAGCTTGTTTATGGTTTGTTTTCGTTGCAGTTGAAGCAGCTAAGATAGTTTCAAAGGCTTCAAGGTGCAGCCAGTAGAGAGAGATGAATTATGCATTGACAAAGCAGCTTAAGAGCCAAAGTCAAACTTTCCCTTTCCTTTTTATCTTAGTCACACATACAGTACATGTGTGTAGACAAAAGCACACAATCATATCCACACCCACAAACACGCACACACATACACACACGTACGTACAGGTAGCGAATGCTAATCCTACATGAGGGTAATCCTTGAGTGCTCTGTTGCTTGTAGTAATTTACCTGCTGTTGTGACAGAACTCGTAACAGGAAGGATTGGGATATGGATATGTACACACACACACACACACGCACACACAAACAAAGACATGACTTATTATTCACAGCACTGCATCCTGTACAACCTCAGCACACTCAGTCCACCAGCTAGAGCACAGAATAGAATAAAAACAGAATAGAATAAAAACACAAGACAATAGAACAGAATAAATTAGAACAGAAAAGAACAGAATAGTGATGACAAAACAATAATAACTGAAGGTCTGTTAAGTTGTTCTTGGGCTCTCTATCATATCAGTTGCCATGAAATTATAGATGTTCAATTTGATTTCAGTTAATTTTCATTCATGAAAATCATGTCATTTCCTCTTGAGGTGAGACTGTTTAGTCAACTGCTGTTTCCAAGGTCAAGAATGAACTCTGAACCTCAACAAGGACAGAATGGTAGGGCCCTTTGATTTCTGCGATGCACTGACGGAACTGCAGAATTTGATAATAAAAACAGCATCAACTGTAAAATGCAGAATATTGTGGAATCTGCCAAAATGTGGATGCGATTTATAAAAATCATTAAAAGTGTTGAAAGCATTAAAAAGCAATATAACCGTTGTCTTAACATCACTTAAACCAAACGAACAGAAAAAACTATGCTGATATGTTTTAGGGCGCTGCTTCTGTCCTCTCTGTTAGTGCATTTTCACCATGGGTGGGGCTCAGCATCTCCTCCACCCCCACCGCCACACCCTCGCCATCGTATCAAAGCCTAGCCAGAGATCATCAATTAAAAAGTGCAAGCACATCGGCAGATGCAAGACACGAGCTTGATGAAGACTTCATGGCTATATGGGAGGAATCAGATATTCAGTTGGAAAACATGAAAAAGCTATACCCGGTCAAGCGTTGTAAACAAAAAGGAGTGTCAGACCTTATTACCGTGTGTTCAAGCAGCATATGGAGTGTGTCCTGCAGAAGATCGTCAGCGGTCAAGTAATAACCTATTCAATAGAGGACAATTCATGGTACATGTATTGAAACAATGCATTCACTGTCCCCTATTAAATAGTATTGTATTTTAATACCCTAATGTTGCAATACATTTATTGTGAATTGTCCCCATAAATATTTGCACACACATTTGAATATTTCAATATGCACATTTGCATGATACATCAAATTCATTAATATTGATTACATTTTTAATAGTTTCTTATTGAACTGTTGAAATTGTAATTATCCACCATATGATTATACACTCTTTCTGATGACAAAATGTGCTTAAATTGATTATTAAATAGGAAAAAATTTAAATGAATTTCATAGGGCCCTAGAATAGGGATCCTCTACCTCATCTCTGTGTGACACTAGACAAGACCTCTTGCAGAAGTTTATTAAATTAAGTGTTCGAAATGAACTTCCTGATATTATCCCGCAGTCATTTTTCAGCCTGTATACAACACCGTACTGTTGAAAAAAAGGGAAAAAAAGAAAGCGACAGAGAGGGGAAGAGATAGAATTAGTGTTCAATTTGATAAGGAGACGCATGGCTTCATTTAACATGATGGGACATGCCTATTTATTTTGGGAAGCTGACCACCTGACATTCACATACGCAATCATGCATGTGCGTGAACACACACACACACACACACACACACACACACAGAACTGCCCTCTTGCCATCCCTCAAAGCAATTACAGAATCATACATCCTTCACATATGAATGAGCTCAGTAGACCCTGCCTTCACTGACAAATACACACAATACATTTGTGTGCGTGAGTGTGTGAACTGTGTTTTCTTAATGCACTGCACATGTGTGTGTATGTGCACATAAGATAAAACTATGCACATGCAAGACTGTGGGAGAAATGTCTCTGCACTGGTATGTGTTTTGTGTAGTGTGTGTGTGTGTGCTTGCGTGTGCAGTGGAGGGTGGAGAAACAGGATTAAATAAATCACTGGCGGAGAGAATATTCATGAAAACAGAAGTGAATGCAACCTGTGAGAGAGACAGAACGTGACAGTGATGTATTAAATGACAAATCACCCCTGCAGCTTGCATGGACAAACAGTAACCCATGGCAACAATCAAAACCTACACTTTACCTCTGCCACATTGCGTGGTGCCTCGCCACTCTGTGCTCAGGAAGACAGCTGAATATTAGTGCTCTTTGCAAAATGTTTGGCCAACAGACATTACTTTGGACACTGATAAGGTCCTATCAGGGTCGGCATAATTCACTGGCTGATGTTAATATGAGTTTCAATCATGTTAAAGCAAGCTGGATACACTCATCTTGTGTTGCTATTACAATACGTAATAGCCTTATGTTTCAGGATATAGGATATGGGGCTGAATGGCTCATTAGTATTAAAAGGGACATCATGTCGACATTATATTGAAAGGAGAGAGTTTGTCGTGGTCAGCTCTTGAAAACAGAGAATTTTTATTGTTGCACAGAAAATAAAGATGGTGTTGTTGTGCTGGTCAGTTTAAAATCTGTTGCCAAGAGTTTGAATCGCATGATTAAAATTATACGACTGGTTGATGTTTGACTTCGCACTCTGACAGCTGGCCGACATGCTGAATTACTCCCTAAGAATAAAGAGATAACAGCAACAATAGCCTCAAGGTATTAATCCAAGCTCAAGGAAAAAAAAACTTTTCTCAATTCAACAAGAGAAACTTTCTGATAGCAGGAGTGTTTTAATAATGGAATCTGAAGCAGAAAATTGCCTCTGCTAATCTGCACCAACTGCCTCGTTTGACTGAAATTAGAGGTGAGCTCTTATTAGAAAAACATTAGCCGCCCCAGCTAGTTTGATAGCTAACTTTTGCAGGGAGAAGAAGCAAAACAACACTCCAATTGCTTTCTGCCTGTGACGTTTTGCATAAATACGTGCGGAGTTGGGGGAGAAAGATTAGGCACAAATCGTTAAAGTTTCTCATTATTTTTTGTCTCACCTTGGCAGTGTGTGGTTTTTATGAAGAGAATGCGAGTTCTGCGCCGCTGCAAAGCGTGACATTGGGGAATAAAGAAATATGAAGAAAAGGGGAAGATCGTAAAGGCGTAGCATTTTATTATTCTCTCTGTGTCTAAGTTGGTGTTGGTGTT
Organism: Lepomis gibbosus; assembly: GCA_029875015.1. Taxonomy (NCBI): domain Eukaryota; kingdom Metazoa; phylum Chordata; class Actinopteri; order Centrarchiformes; family Centrarchidae; genus Lepomis; species Lepomis gibbosus. Next base: position 7,106 of record JAPMOB010231510.1, read on the forward strand.
TGGGTGTGAGCGGTTATTAATATATGATGACAAGGATTTGGGTTCATTTAAAGCAGCAGCCATGGCATTGTAGTTTTGGTTTTTAATATTACGCTGAGTGGAGGGGAAGAGAAGAGAGGATCAAAGGTGTCATGGCTGGGGTGAGATCAAAAGGAATGACAGAGCATGCATCTTGTATTGTTAGAGGCTTTGTGAAGCTTTTATGATAGTGCCACAAGGATAACATTCACAACATTACATTTCAACTGGCAGAAATCTTACTTTGAGAATCACATAAACTCAGAACTACAGATTTAGTTCATAAAGCCTGTGAAGGTTTCAGAAGCTAAGATTATTCTGGTAGTCATAATAATTACTTATCCTACCTTTGCTAAGCGATGCAGCACACTTAAATCCGTAAACTCACATGTGACAATATGAAAACGCCCAGGAACTTAGCTAAGTTTAATCTCAACTCCACCAAAAGTCTCTGCCTCAAATGGGAATAGCAATCAAAAACAACTAAAAGCCATGGACTGCAGACAGACAGAACTCCGCCCGTATCTTCATACGCTGACAGCTGAAGTGCTGAGGGAAGATAGGAATGTAGGAGAACAATTCGCACTCTGTTAGCCTGGCTGATTGATCCCCACCAAACTCACTTTGTGGGAGTATAGGGAGAGAGAGATGGGAGGGGATAAGGAGAGTGTTTCATTAAAAACAGGTGACATGCAGGAACAAGATAAGGGGCACATGTGCACGTGTGTTTGTGTGTGACATCTCATCGCTGATAACTTTTCAATCAGGAGACCTTGCGGTTGGACGACTCACTCGTGGGTGTGGGTGACGTGGGGTGAGACATGCTCTTTGGGGCATTTCGCTGCTATCACCTTCCATCGCTAGCCCTTTTTTTATCGTCAACAATTTCAATTCCAGTTTTGTCATTTAATTTGTGAGGTCCTTTTCTTTAAACTTCACTTTTCTTTTCAAACAACTGTGTAGCTTTCAAATCCATAGAGCACAAAGACTAATACAACATCGGAACACATTATTTTTGCATTATTACTTACATTATTCTCTTACTTTGGCTCTCATAGAGGACCACTGTATTACATACAACACGATCCTTGTTACACTGCTTGGCAAAATGAGCGTTTTTTTAAATGTTGCTTGTCCTTTGCTGTCCCTTTGTTTTACTATATATGAGGTCCTGTTGTCCTTGTTCTTTGTGCCAATATGTAAATCACTATATGAAATTGGTAATTTTGTATGTTTCTATTGGCTGTCTTTACAGGTGATATGTCAGTTTGATTGCTGTTTTTCTGTTATGGTTTTGGTTTTGCTATATATTTTCTGGTTATCCATCACCATGTATTTACTCACTCCCTGTCTCTGCATTTTCCCCCTATTCTCAGTCACATGTTTTCTCCTTGTCATGATTTCTATGTTCATCGTTTCCTATTTTATTTTGGAAGTTGTTCTCCCCCTGGTGTTGTTCTTGTTTTACTTCCTGTTAGTGTGACTCTTCTAAGTTTTTTCATCTGCGTCTCATTGTCTTCAGTCCACCGGTGTGTATTTAAGAGGTTGTCTGTCTGTCACTATTTGCAGGTTCATTGTTATTGCTCAGGACTGTGCATACCAGCGTCTCAACCTGTGTTTCCTCCGATGCGTCGCTTCCTGATTTTTCCCTCGTGTCTCTCAGTGTCTTGTGGATTACACCCTATTGTTTGGATTTAGGGACACCTGTTTGGATTACATTTTTGGACTGCCAACCCCACCACATGTGTAAGTTTAACCTTTTATTTTTAATAAATCACATTAATCATACCTCCTCCTCGTACATGTCTATGTTGGGCCCAAAAAGCCCTGTTTCTCGTGAGTGATGGCTGATAGATTCCTGTCTCTCCACGCTCTGACTGTCAAATAAAAAGAGGCAAAACACCAAAAGATGTCTCCACGATCCAAACCAAATAGACGCAAGGACTAAATTGACCCATTTCACAATGTGGTTGACCTGGACGGACTCAAACAGAGAACACAAACACTGGCAGCAGCAGTATGATGGGCCACCAATTAGCAAGCAGCAAAGGTCAAAAAGAGTAATGGGACATCATTTTCGCTGCACTGCACACTCTGTCTTGGGTCGGACCTCGGTTACTAAGAACCACGTGGACCTGTGAAGACCGCTAACGCTTCCACCAGTTCCAGCCAAGCCTTGTATTGTTACGGTAATGGAAACAGATGTAATCTGATTCTTCTATAACAACGTTTTTCACATAAACATAATAAAGGTTTAATGCAGCAGTGGTGACTTATTTGCCGGTGCTGCCGCTGTCGATGGGATGTAGCCTTCTCTCCTGTCTACTGTAGCTGCACAGACCAAATCTGCCCTGTGTGTGTGTAGGTGTTTCTTAATATATACTGCATAGAGGCAGTCAAAGAGATGTACACAGAGGCAGTGTGTGTAAGTGACTGCAGCCTTCTGTCTTAATGGTAAATCTCTGTTGGACCACAGATCAGACAGGTCTTGTCACACGTAATGACTAGCAGTCTACTACTGTGGGGCACAGAGATCCTTACTGTTAGCTACCTGTCTGTTTCACTAATTGGACACGCTACCCACATACACACTAGAATAGACACACATACAGAATAAAGTAGACATAACAAACCCACACGAAAGCAGGCTTTTAACCACAAACTGTCAGCAGTTACTTCATGGTGAATCCTCACACAGACATCCACCTGAGGTTCACTTAGGTTCTGTCTTTGCTAACACTTTGAGGGGAAACAAGGTTTTTTTTTCTTAAGAGGATTAATGGATTCTTAGATCTTAAGGTAAGCTCAGCTGAAATGTTGTGGGTCTCTTAGGTGAGGTATTTTGGGGGAATATGGGTAGTCTGATACCCCAAGGCAAGGCTAATGGATGAACTTCTCTAAAATGCCCCATGTAGTTGGACAAGGCAAGTAGAAAATGGCACTACATAACATTTTACCACTCACTATGTCCCTACTTGGGGACAATATTTTAGAGAGTGTGACCTGTCCAACGTAGGAAAAGAGAAGCAATATCCCAGGGGGCTTCCGTCCCGTTGCCCTTCTATCAACAAAGTACCCTCCTCAGGTGTGTGAGGCAGCTTTTTGCACTCAAACTATTTGGTGCCGGTCGTGGAACAGCAGCTAAGAAATAGCAGCCAGAGTGGGACAACTCTATCAATAAACAACTGGAAATGACTAAAGGGGATTTGTAATGGTAGTGTCCCTTATAACTAATCGAGAGCACTGTGTCTGATTTTCGATTCTTTCTTAAATTGAACTCTTGCACTCCTCAGTTGGCCTGTACAGCTATCTATCTGCAGATGTGTGTGTCAGGCGCAACCGTACCAAACAACCAAAACTATCCAGAGGAAGAAGAGGAAAGGCTCCAAACCACACAAGATGCAGAGGTGTTCCACTTAAACAGTAAAATAATACTTTTCTTTTAACCTGACTTTAAGCTCAAGCTCACACCATCTCTTCTTCTTTTTTTCACGCCCTCAAAAAAACCCACAAAGAACATAAAAGTTTCAAGGACAGCAAATATAGGCAGACAAGGTTATAACCATGGGCAGAGAAATAACAAGAGCGTTAGGTAAATAGAAAATGATTTTAGAATTAGGAAAATTAGACAATATAAGAGTGATTCACAGGCAGAACTGGAGACCGAGACAGATATAAAGACAGAAGAAAAAGACATACTGTAGCAACATGATGTGTTGGACTGTGCTGCAGCCCCCCACCCCACTGCTCCCCCTCCCTTCAGCGGCGGGTAAATAGAATAATTACTGGGTGGTCAGTGTAGTGTGAAATGACAGCGTGACCACGGCACAATGAAACGTTGCCCAAATGCTGACAGAACATGACGAGCACATGGCTGCCTGAATACAAAGTGTGCCTGTATGTGTGGCAGAGATAGAAAAAGGGAAGAGGGGGAGCGAAAGTTTGTGTGCACGAGTGTCTGTGTGTGAGCACATGCACTTAAAAATAATGAGCAACACATTGTGGCGGGACAAAATGCTCTTCTTTCAGAAAACTCGTGCTGAATTGATCTTCTAACCTCTTCCATGCAGCTATGGACAATAGCAAATCCTTACTAATGTAATCATTTGGACAAAATTTTGGAATTGAATTGTATGCTTTTAAATTCAATGGACCAGGTGCATGAAGATGGCAGTGTCGTGGATGAGGTCACTGCCCATCATACAGTGCAAAGATAGCAAAAAGACCAAGCATCTACTTTTTCTCTGTGCTGTTTCCAAGGAATGCACTAGACTGTCTGCCACTGCACTACTGACTTAATAATAACCTTCATACATTTGCTTCTAGGACAGCTATCTTTTATATTTTTCCTTTGTATGACAGTTTAAATAACAGAGAGGGGGATGCCATGCTACTGAAGTCCTTGTATAGATTTGAAGGTTGTCTTTTCAGGGTACAGCACCTAAACTCACAAAGCCTAGTGATGCAAAGTAACAAACTGCAACACTGTAAACTGTGACTTTCTATCATTTCTCACCATGTTAGGAAATGACAGATTTATTCAGATGCAAGAGCTTGTAGGGAGCTTGCATAGAATTCAATTACGCCTACCACATCAACAAACCCTTTCATGACTTGACCCACAAATGTACCTTCATTATTCAATGGAAAGGTCTCAGACTAATCAACTACGTGTGATATCTGTATGTACAGTACACACTGCAAGTTAAGAGGAGGAAGAAAACGGTATTTCATCAATCAGGATTAATTTTTTCAGACACTGCTACTAAAATATCAATGCAAAACTTATTAATCAAACCAATATTGCATGATTAATGTTCACCAGTTTTGTTTGTTGTATACTAAGTGGATCTCATGAGGCTTGGATACACTTAACACTGCTGGCAGCAGAGGGAAAATAAGTGGCTCCAACATTATGACTTTTATCGGTTTTGTCTTGGTGGTGTTTAAGAGTCGTTCAGGTTTTAAAGGTGCAAAGTAAGACATAAGCACAAGGGCAGAAAAGCAAAGGCTTTATGTGTTAATGAAAACCAAATGGTGAGGAGTGAGCATGTGAGAATCACAGTTAAAAATAAAAGATCTGAATTAATTAGCCATCTTTCATCGGTTTTGTGATAATCATCGTCATGCATGCGGGAAAAGGGAATACGAACGGCTTTCTGACTAAATTGGATTCACAGAGCTCTTTGGCTCTCTCCCCTTCCAAAATGGGGTGAGAATAGGTGTTATAGTGGGGCGTAAATTGGCAAGGCCCACACACTCTGGCACCGCCAGTATGTTGGCGGTTCAGTGTTGAATGAATCTGACATGCTTTTAGACAACAGGTGAGGTCTGAACTCCATCCCAGAGGAGCATCTCAGCTTCTTGTGAAATCCTGATCTTTCTGTTTTCCTACCAGCAGAATGGAGCTCTATTATAATGCACACTGGACAGAGTGGCAAGAGTCCCAATTTGCCACAAGAAAGTTTCCATCATAGCACAAATCTATACATAAAAAATCTAGTGCACATTCACAGACGAGAATGCATAGTCCAAACCTGCAAAGCGGCTTTACACAATTCAAGTTGTCTCTGAGTACTGGAATAAAAACAGTGGAATAAAAACAACGACAAGGATACTCATATATTTAACAATCTTTCCTTTCTCTTTGCCATGTCCAATTAGCAAATAAAGCAAGAAAAATAAAGCAATAAACTTAAACAGAAACACAGGGAGTTAGACATCTGTTTACTTCATCTATTAGGCAATCATAGCTTCATTTTCTCAGAATGAATGGAAAAAACATGTTAAGTGTGCTAAGATAGGTAAAACTAGATAGGTGCACATAGTTAATATACTTGGAGAGAACACCAAACAGCACTGGGTGAGAATTTAAGTAAGTAAGTATTTAAACTCTCATGCTGTGACAGACATCAGCAGGATTTAACTTATCATTCATTTCAAGAGGAAAATGGTGAGCACCGATATGTTAATATGAGAACTTTGTCACAACACTTTTATATGGGAAATGAGAAGTGATAATAGTAAATTATCACCTGGCCTCATCACTGTATGTGTGGAAAACAATGTTTTGACTGTCAGGCAGCTACACATTAACAATATACTAACATTGCAAACAGTCTTCACACTCAGGTGTCTGCCCGCATCTGTTTTCTGACAACTATGTGGACATCAAACTAGTCAGAGCTGGTTTCTATTTGTTATCCACTGTGCTGTTTTTTTTCTTACTTGGAATGCAACGGACCTGCTCCCCTAATATGTGCGGAGAAATGTTCTTACATTGCGCACAAAATAAGTGTGCAGGCAAAATTACTGTGTGAGGCTGTGAAGTTGTAGTAAGAGAGAGGCATGTCCCTAAATAAAAAAAGTAAAAGAATTTCACAACTGAAGAAACTGAATATTGTCCGAGGTGGAAAGTCTTACATTTAGCCAAGATATGTAGAGCTTACATAGCCGATGATAGGCTCATAAAAAAATTAGTAGTACCAACAATGCGATGAGTATACTGAATGGTCCATTCCACAGAAAATGTATTTACCGTATGTGAGCCTCAGCTTCTGTAGCTGCCTCGTTGTACTGTTCAGCCGTCTGCTTGTAGTTGTCAAGGTTCTGGAGGCAAAGAGGCAGAGAAGGAAAGAAAGGTGAGAATCAATTCAGGCATATGGTACAGCTCTGCAGAAGCTCTACTACACTTTCTAGTTTGAATATAAAGTGGGCTGCTCAGGGATATGCTGTCTCAAAAGATGTGACACCTTGTTCCCTGGCTCCAATTTTCAAAACACATCATTTCAAAACATAAAAAAGAAGACAAACTATGTTAAAGTCCTCAAATCAAGTACCATGAATTAGAGCTTAACAACTTGCATTATCTACATAATATTACCACAGTAACAACTATTTTTTTGGCTTCAATTCAATCTCTAATAAGCCAACAATGATAAGCAAAATGCATAAAGCACCATCGGAAATGTCACATTCGTTAAATTAGTGACCTTTGAATTTTACAGCGCTGCTTACAAATCTCAATGCTGATGGCCTGCTGGTACTTCATAATGTTTTATTTCATGCGAAAAACAGTGGCATTTAAACAGCAATTACTTCACAGATGGAGCCCGTGCCTAGAGGGCAAGGTCACATACAGCACACCTCTACTGGAGTAATCAGTGGTCAGAGTGTAAACTACTCGGCATCATGGTCAGGGCTGCTCACAAGGTGATACACTGACTGTTAAGAGTTTAAGAAGTTTGAATAAAAAAAGTGTGTATTTTCCAGCCACTGTATAGAGAATATGTTTAAAATAATTTGCTCCGTAAGATAAATGATCACATTACAGGCTTTGCGTTAAAACATATGAAATACAGTTTGCCTAGAAAACCCCAAACACAAAGCAAATCTCTCTCGCCACCCTCTCATACACATTCACTGTGCAGTAATCACCATTTTAAACCAATAACAGCAGTGCTCATGCTTTTACTTAATTATTCCCTATATTCCCAATAGATGGGGAGATAGGAGAGGAAGATAATTGAAGTGACTGAGTAGGGAAAGAGATGGGATCAAACACAAACCTCCTCCACAATCCCTAGCCCTCTACTCCTCCAGGGCCCCCTAGTCATTTTCATATCTCATTTTTGACGCTGATCCGCAGACATGCCTCTCTGAATGTCTGGTGTTGGAAAAGACTCAAGTAATGTCAAAGGCATATTTTTTCCTTAATCCTATCTGCAAGTATTCACCACAATGTAATAATCTGCCCCTCTATCCTTTTTTTCCCTGCTCATTAAAAGACAGTAAAATATAAGTCATAAGTCTTACGAAGGAGGAGAGGGTATTTTTGCCCTAGCCCAATCAGTAATGTTGAAGTATCTGCTAGTCAGTTTCAATTATCACAGAAACTTTTGCAGTTGATTGATGAAATATGCCATTTTAAGAGTTGTTATTTCTGTAAGTGGACTTAACAACAAGTTATATAACAGTGTTGATCTCCGATCTTGTGGTCATTTTTCTGGCTTTGGTGCAGAAAGATGGCCTCATTCTTGATTATGCTTACAAAGTTTGGATTGGCAAGGTTGCTTCTCCAACTGGGGAACAGAGCATTAGCAAGACACCTATTTAAGACCTTGAAAGAAATCGGATATGTGGGCAGCAGTTCAGAGACCTGGAACCAGGCTAGAGACAACGTACAGTAGAAGAGAAATTCATAAATGTATCCAACTACAGTTTACCATTCTTATCTCATCTAAGTTTGTTTTGGCTGTCACATAATCCACAATGTGGAAATGCCAAACATTCATAGGTGTAAGACTTTATCCCTGCCAGTTATGTCTCCTGGCTGTGTTATATTGGATTTTCCAGGACAGGACTCAGGATTAGGCTCCTGTTGCTGCTAAATCTCTCCATTGCTAATGTGTGGACTAGAGCCCTTTTCACACATAGTTCCCAGCAAATTACTGAGATTACCGTTCAGGCACCGCTAGTGATTTTCACTACTCACACATGCAGCTTCATTCAGGAACATTTCAGTCTTGCGCCTTTTCACACATGCCATGGCAGTGCTGGAATAGATGGGGCAAGGAACATTGTGGCGACAATGCAAAACTTATAGATGTCAACTGCAATAAAACTCAATGGAAGGAAATGATGGGGGAAGGTTGAATGTATGTGTACACAGCGACGGCAAAACTAGAAGACATCTCATAATTTTCAGAAACATACAAAGCGAGGATTTGTTATCGGTGCTCTTGTAATGAAAAAACGTAAAGAAGTACGTGAGTGCGCCTTTCGTCCGACGGTCTTAACCCTTTATGCGCTTGTCTCAGCAATGTTACTTTCATTCACAACAATGCCATAAAGGCATTTCCCTGTAATGTTATTAGGTCCTAAGGTGGGAAACTGGAGGAACTGTTGTCCCACAGATGTACAGAAATTGTTCCTGAACACAGATAGTTAGACTGCTTGTGTGAAAGGGGTTTAGGCTTAAATACCACACCTCAACAGGGGGTAAGCACAGCAGGTACACATAAGATCAGCATTACATACCTCTGGAATAGAAGACACTGTGAGACCTAGGGACCCCTTATCAGGTGGCTGATTAATCAGGCATTTAACATTACCAACAAATAGCTTAATTTGAAAGTGCCTCAGAATCATGAACATTAAACAGAGATTGAGTCTCACTTCGTGTTGGAGGAGAGCAGGCTCATGCGTTGGCTGGCTCCCTGGGAATATGCGGTAAGAAGTTAGCCACATGTTAGCGACTTAGCCTTTAGCCTAAAGTCAAGGGCTCAGTGGGTACTCTCAACAGAGGAAAGCGGAGCTGAAACTTGAAAGTCTGTAGTTGCCTTGTGGGATATCCAGTGTTTGAGCAAAGATTAAAAAAAGGCTCGACGAGGGCTTAGACCCATGGGTGTCTCAGATTATGCAGGACATAGAGAGTAGGGTACCAGGAATGGAAGCAGCAAGCAGATGGTTTAAAGGTAAAGCGAACTTCTCACTGATGACTGGTGTATCAAACTGTGGCTCTGTCTTTAGGGCTTGGAAGGGTCAGGCAGTGGCTGATACAGTGCCTCCCAGTAGGAAGAAGATAAAACAAATGAACACATTAATGGTGGGAAGCCAGTGAGGGATATTCTCTTGCCAGCTCTTGCATTCCATCCCTTTTTCTAGCTTGTACCCTACCAAAGAGAGAGTTAGCTATAGGAAGGAGTGTTATAAATGAGGAATTGGCTGACATGTGTGTGACAATGTAAAAAACCAAACACAGTTACAACATTAAAAAAACATCATCTGGTCTGGAATTATAAACTTAATTATAAACACTGTCTAAAATAGATTAAATTAGATAACATAGATAGATAAGAGATGTTCTTCTCCGTACTGTACATGCAGTACTTCTGTAATTTAATGCCATGCATTGGTGACAAATGTTTCATTGGTGAAATTGACACTATTGCCTGAAATCCATGCTTTGGGCTTTGTTGCCTAGTTTGGTAAAACTTGGTCACTAAAAACATTCTCTCTGCCATGACCAAAGTCCAACACTGAAAAACAAACTTCGTGTTCTGGAGAGATTCACATTTCCCGTTCTGCCCAAAGCAGCTCGTCTCTCTTGCATACAAAGTAAAAGTGAAACAATTCTAGGTTATTGTGCATGTAGATTTGAAAAAACGGCAGTTTGATGGTTATGGGAGAGATGTTGTACCAGAAGTTAGTGATATAACTATCATGTGTCAGGTCTTGCTAATAGCGCAAGAGAATATGAGGAAACTGATGAGAATTGAAGTGTTGTGTTTGAACTGGTAGCTTATCCAGTTGAAATGTTGGGGGACCGCAAGCCTGTGTGTTGTTTTTGTGTGTATCAACATGTTTTTTGGTGTCTGTTGACAGAACAGACCCAGAGCAACAGCCCCAGCTCAGCTCTCATGACACCAGAGAAGTGGCAGCATTATCACTGGCACACACACTCTGAGCTCTTCCCAGTCATTTGCACCCGTGGGGACAAAAGCCCAATGTGGAGAGACAGAAAGGGGGGGGGGTGATAACCCTCAATGGGGAAAAGCAAGGTTTTTGGGGTGTTGGAAAGACTCGTGAAGGGGATTAGTGTGGGTGCATGTGTGCTGCGTGTGTGTGTGTAAGCTTGCATACATGCAGGTGTGTGACTAAATCGGTGTTTGTACGTGAATGCTTGTGTTCAGATGATCCTTGCATGTACTCGTCTGAACACCCTCCAGCAGCTGTGGATTGAGATGGGCTGATGTCAGGATTTTGAGGGAGGGGTTGTTTCACGCTCCACGCTTGGACGAAGGCGGATTAATTTTGTCTTTTTTTTCTCTGAGACAGCAGTCACCAAGTCGGGGGG
>JAPMOB010231510.1:18013-31988 GCA_029875015.1 Lepomis gibbosus
TAAAAGAGGTGAATTTTAAACTGAGACTTGTTTACAGAGTCACAGGGTATGTTGCCACAGGGAGACAGATATACTCCACCTGTACATTGGGAAGAGATTAGGGAGGCATCGACAAATAAACGAGAGAGAGAGAGAGAGAGAGTGAGGAGGATTGGGAGAATCGAGTAGGAGAGGATGTACTGGTATGTTTGGAGGGTGTTTCACTCTTGGGACGTCTTTCAGTGTGTGAACCTGTATTTGTGTGTGGAAGAGGGGGGATGCAAAGCTGTGCAGTGGATTGGCCACTCTATCAAAATTACTTCTGAAGCGACAGCATACACACTAACCTGTCACAATAAACACATACACACCAGACTGTTTTCATCATCAGTAGGCAGTAGTGGACTCAAACAGCATCCACAGCCTTTAAACAAACACAATAGTCTGTTATTGTCATTCATCCCTTAGGCAAACTGGGCACCAGAGTGTGTTTGTATGTGTTTTCATACAGGTAATCAACCACACACACACACACACACACAAAGTTATTAGCTTATTTGGAGGGGCTGCTGCTAAGCCAGAGTAAAATGTTGATTCAGAGGAAGATCACACACCAATTACAAGTGGATTCGTCTTCTAATCTGGCTGCTCTTACCTTTGGCATAAATCTCTGCCTCAGATCATCAACACATGCAAACAGCACAAATGCATGAGCATGAGTGTCTGTGTGTGCGTGTGTGTTTTTTGTATAAAAAAACCCAAACACAGATGTCTGGAAACGCTTCGCCCTCTGAGATCATCCGAAGAATAAAAGCACAGACTGATATTCATACTTGGTATGGTATGACAATGTTATTCATCCTCTTTAAATCTCTGCTTTGCATTAACAGCGTCTAACACAATAGTGATGGCCCTGACAGAGCAATGTAAAGCTGCCTTCACATGCTTGGATCATAATTTATGCAAAAAGTAAGTAAATTGTGTTTGGGTATTTATGTATATGACCTGTGTCAGCCACAATTCAAATTTTAAGAGGCCATTTATTTCAGCCCAACTGGTATTTGGCCACAGGTATGAGAGAGTGAAAGGAAGAAAAATAGGCATGGCAAAGGAAAAAGGGGCATGAAAGGAGGCCTGGATGAATGGACTGCTAGATTGGAAAATGAAGGAAGAGAAGGACGGCGGCTCAGGGCGCCGGCTCAGGATAGACTGTCTGTTTAATGCACAGTCCATATAGCCTCTTTATCTCTCGCTCTCAGTCCCCCCCTTTCTCACTCCCTCATCCGCATGCAGGTCAGCTGCAAGCAAGTGAGGAGTGGAAAAAAGCGATAGAAAAAGCAACTGCTGCGGCTAGCAGAGAAAGATAGAGCATCCTCCACTCTTCTGCCAATCAGTCTCTTCCGTCAAGCATTGCAGCGTGTGCAGCTTGCCGCACGGTGTGCAGGGGCCCTTCTATTTAACTTGGCTATGTAAAAGGTTTTCTCAGAGGCCTAAAGGAGGTGAGTGCCAGAAACTAGATAAGGTCCCCCGTTTGCCTGATGGGCCCTGCCGGACGGAGGGAGAGACGGGGAGAGGGGCGAAGAGGGATTCAAGTCCCGAAGAGTGTCAACTGAATACTGGAGGGAGAGTTGTGGGTGTGCTGTGAGGGGGGATTGTGTGTGTGTGTCTACCTGTACCTTTTTTACTTAACCTACATTCTTTGTTGATCGTTTTTCAGTGTGCTTGTCATCTGTGTTTTTCTGATAGTTTTCCGTGCTTTCTTTTCTTCCCTAGCACTGTGTAATTTTACTCTTGTCCTTTCTCCTCTCCTTTCTAACCTCTATCCATCCGTAGGAGCACAAAGCAGTTTTTTTTCCTGACCAAAAATCATACAATCATCAACCATGCTCCTTACAAAGTCTTTTTAATAAATCTGCCCAAGTTTACTCTGTAAGCAAGAAACATTTACCACTGTGCTTGTGCCTTTTACAGGGTGCAAAATATCAACAACGCATTAGTGCTCAGGTGGAGGGAACACCAGTCATAATTTCTTAAAAGCACCCAACAAACGGCTTTTATTTTTTTTTTCTATTTTTTGAAAAGACCACGGGGTTGCTGGCAAAAGGACATAGTGATGAGAAAAGCACAGAACATTTGATTAGACATCCGAAAGCTCTCTGAAAGAGACAGCGCTACGAAACCTCTCTTGAGTGCTGGTCCATCAACAGCGCGTCGTGACTCTTATCTGCCTGCTGAAACTTTCAATTCATTTACATTTACATTTTGACATTGGTATGTGGGCTTGACATTTCAAAGATAGGGAAGAGTGTCTTGTGTCTCAACGAGATTTTACTCTCCAAGGAGAGTGAGTAATACGTCACTTGAAGACTTGTTTTGATATTCTTGATGTGTTAAGACTTCTTTTCAGTGAAAGCCTGCAGGATGCTTTTATCTCGTTAGCGAGGTCTCCTGTTATACATGTCAAAATTTTAAAGTGCTAGTATCTCGCTTTCTAAAACCCCACAAAATAACTCCAAAGAAATTATGGGAAAAGATGCACAGTCTCATTGCTTTACATAAGGTAATGTCAGCACTTCTATCATTTCACACAGCATGGGCTCAACATTTGGGGACCATCAATATAACAAAAAGGATTTTGATCAAACATGTTGGAAGGCAATTAATGTAATTCAACTAATGGACACATTTGGGGAAACGTGTTTATAGAAAAGGCCTTTCAGATGGATTTTGGATATTTCCTTTTAATGTTATACATGCTTGTAAAATGGAGGAATGGTCCTTACCCTTTTCTCTAGTATTCCTAGTTGTTCTTTATAGAAGCTGGAGATGCTGGCCAGTTCCTTCTCCTTCCTCTCCAGTTGTTTGGCCTGTGAAAGAGGAAGAGGGAATAAAAGAAGAAAAGAAGACTAATTTACTGCACTGATTTGACCTGGGTAGGCTTGTGTAAATATTCAATTCTGACTGCTGGGTAAATAAACAGGAAAGGAAATCAATCCAGGCACTAATTAAAATTTTTAATATGGCAATTCTTTAATTGACATAGTTACTAAGTGGGCAAAATGATGCTAGAGGTAATGGGCTAAAGCAACACATTTGCTGATAAGCACACATGGGACACCAGCCAGAGGTGACTGCTGAGGGGAGAAGAAACAACAACTGTGGTTTCTGATAAATAGAAAAATATAACCTCAAAGACAAAACTCTGAATACTCATCTCACCTATGATAGAAAATATTATTCAAAGTATCAATCAACTCGACTTCAAATTGTAGTAAAAATCAACCACCACTCACACAAAACAGTTAATTAAAATAAAATCAATCACAAATCAAATCACTATACTTTACTGCTTGCTACATTTTAGATGAGCCTTTTGCCATAGCACTTACTCGGACTGTATGCATTACTGTGTAATCATGAAATAAGCACGCAATTGAGTTACTGTGTCAGCTCCAGCACTCCACATGTGTACAGTACAGACACATACCGTATTTTTAGCATATGCAAGCAAAATGCACACTAAGCTACGAGGAAGATTAGACACATCTTTTCTGCTGCAGTGAGCAAACAAAACATAAAACAGGTTCTGCTAACAATGGGTTAACAGCACTGACATTTTAGGAGACCATGGTAAAAATGATTATACCCTCCCCAAGTCTGCGCGTTGATAGAGCATCAAATTGCAGGTTCATGTTTTTCAAAGCATTATTTTTGTAACTTTTCACCTCATACGTCCACTTCTGCAAGGATATCATAAAAATCTATGATGCTTCATGGAGATCTAAAATATTTGAATAGTACATCACATCTAAACCTAAAGTAAAACGCAAAAGAATAGCTATATAATAGCGGGTCAATGTAACGGAACAACACTTACAAAACTACCCAGGAAGCATGTGACTTTTACAGCGGCGGCTGGAGCTTACATGGCGATGGTGGCGTAAAGATGAGGTGAAGCGCTTTAATATGCCTGCTGAGCCAAGCTTTGACAGACAGCAAGATGGCAGATTGGCTGTAGGAAGACCCATAGTTTGGGCCATGGCCATAGCAGCATGCAAGCAGAGGAAGACAGGAGGCAGACGTCAACGAGATGTGAAACTGTAATAACAAGTTGCCAGTTCAGCTGGAAGTCAGAAATATATGTGGACTAGGGATTTTAAATTAAAGATTCACTTTTGAAGAAAGATGTTTAAAGATGAGTTTTGTGATGGACCAAATTGTTTTAACAGCGTGAGACTTCACAGTGTGTCAGTGTCATTATGCAATTTCATAAAGTGGAATGAGAAGGGATTATTTTACGATAAATATTAATTAAAATAAAAGAGACAGAAAAAGAGTACTGACGAGCTATTGCAGAGCTGCAGAAAGAAGAGAGGGATAGTCGAAGGAGTTGTGCACTGTCAAGACATCTGTGGAGGTGACTGACAAGCAAAGGACTGTGCCCTGATCCCTTACCATGCCATCAGCTCAATGTTTACACTCGCTGTGCTTTACTAATCCAACTATAAATCTAAATTCAGATATCTCAATCGCAATATTGTAATGAAGATTGCCTCTTGGAATACAAATTCAGCATGCCTGCATACATTTTGCATGGGCAGTCACAGAGTGATGTATTTTGCAATAAGGTTTGGTGCAGTAAATGTATTTTCCAAAAACATACCATATACTGTATTCGAACTGACCAGTTTGAACTACCTCAATCTGAACTGAATGGCAGTGAGCTGAATTAAAGAGATACAATGAAAACCCTGCGGAGTGGGTTAGGATCTTGGTGTTTACACGCATCTGGCAGAAGTTTCGTCATGCTGTGGAAAGTATGCAGAGGATCAAAGAAGGCCCTCAACAGCTGTAAATCTGAAGGACATGTTATGTCTAAAATGCATAAAAGGATAAGCAGCGTACACATAGAGTACACAAGATGGTTGAAATCTCTTCAGCATGTTCAAGGAGGGTTAAATCAAGGGCGACTGGACTATGTTGAAGATACTTGAAGAGACTTCTTCTGAACTAAAGAAGCCTCTCGGGTGAAAGGCGAAACAGGCTTCTTCAGTTCTGAGAATCTTCAAGCTAGTCCAGTTGCCCTTGATTTTAACCTTCCTTGGACGGCTGAGAACCTTCACAGACTCTTCAGCGTGCACACACTTGATCTGAAGAGGTTTACATATGTTTGCCTTTTAGACCGATTTCAAATCGTTCCCAAATATTAGCAAAATTTTAGAGAAACTACTTTTTAATAAGATAAGTAACATTTTGTATGTTCAGTCAGGTTTAGGCTCATCACAGCACACAGATAGCCCTGCTAAGTTCTGAACGATAACAGGACAAATCATGACAACAAGTCTTCAGTTCTAGTACTAATTACCTAAGTGCTGCCTTTGATACTGTAGACCACCAGATCATTTAAAAGGCATGTTGGCCTTTCTGGAATTGTTTATAACTGGTGTACCTCATGCCTTTGCAGAAGAAAATCTTATGTTTCTATAGATGACCACTCCTCCAAACACTATGGAGGTTACCTGTGGGGTCCTACAAGGATCAATATTAGGACAGTTTCTTTTTTATTTGTACATGCTACCTCTGAGCAGTGGCAGGAGGAATTGCAAGTCTTTCTGCAGCTAAACCTCCAAACAAAATACACTTGTATTCAACCCAAGCCAGGAAGCAAACAATCTAGGAGTGATTGATTCTGTTTTTTTTTATCCTGCTCACGTGCAGGGTGTCACAAAAATAACATTTTATCATTTGAAGAACATCTCGAATGTAAGGCCATTTCTCTCTGTGAGCAACGCAGAGAAAGAGATGCACACTTTTAGAACTAGCAGGCTAGACTAATTTGTCAGCTTCAATTAATTCAAAATTCTGCTGCACCAGTGCTGACTAAGACCAAAAGGAAAGCACGCATTACGCCTGCTTTAAAGTATTTACACAGGTTACCTGAATTTTAAATGTTTAAACTTTGATTAGTTTATAAGGCACTACATGGCCTTGCACCAGACCACCTAATGCTTTTGGTTTATGAACCAGGATGGCCCCTTAGATCCTCCGGTTCTTGTCTTTTAGCTGTACCACAAAGCAGAACAAAAAACATTTGGTGATGCTGCTTTCAGCCATTACCCTCCAAGCCGCTATGAAAGCCTTCCAGAGGATCAGAGAGGAGCTGAAAATATTGATTATTTTAAATTTAAAGCTAAAACCCATCTATTTTGGCTGGCTTTTATGTAGTGTTTGATAATGTTATGGTTTTAATTTTATTTACGTTCATCATTATTGTTTATTTTATTCTATTTTGTTCTATCACCATTTTACTGTTTTACTATAATTTATTTGTTTATTTGTATTGCTATTTTTATAGCTTGTATTATCTTTTATTATTTATCTTTTATTATCTTAACTTTTGGTATCTTTTATTGTTGTCTAATTCAACTTTTATTTTGCTTGGTTGTTTTGGTGTGCATTAGTCTCTGAATCCATTTTTAATTTCCTGCGTTTTTCAATCTTGTGCTTGTATTGCATTTGATTTGTTTCAAAGGTGCTATATAAATAAAGTGTGACTGATTGATTGGATTATTCATTGAATGATTGAAATACATTAAAATGAGTATAAATCAGTGCTAGGGCACTCACAAACACATATTGTTTCTAATCATAAGGATAATGAGTGAAGCTGTGCTACAGCAGTATGAACATGATATGGTGCATGAACACAATGAAGCTGGCAGGGAGTGAGGCAGCAATGGGGCATGGATTTATGCAGCATTACAAAAAGAAAGTGTGTTGTTACAAACATACACCCGGGCCCACACACACATACAGTGTTATGGCATGGTGTAATGGTGACTGATTGCTGTACCCGGGTTGTGCATTAGTGAGTGTGATACAGATCAGATGGAGAGATAGCGTCTTCCCTTTATGATCTACTGATCTTTTGTGCTCTTTGCTGATGCGGTGAATACAAGTGTGCCTAC
Organism: Lepomis gibbosus; assembly: GCA_029875015.1. Classification (NCBI taxonomy): domain Eukaryota; kingdom Metazoa; phylum Chordata; class Actinopteri; order Centrarchiformes; family Centrarchidae; genus Lepomis; species Lepomis gibbosus. Next base: position 24,961 of record JAPMOB010231510.1, read on the forward strand.
ACACACACACACACACACACACACTAACAAACAGATTGACATTACATTTATTGTAATCCATCCTAATCTTATCCTAACTTAACACGCACATGCATCCCAAAAGACCACATGTGCAAATCCCTATACTGTGCTCGCTGCACTTTTTCTTTCTACAGCGGCTGTTTGATGCTTAAGGGCTGTGTGTGTGTGTGCATATGTGTGTTTGTGTGTAAAATCACCTCTGCAAGCAGCACAGATGATGTGTAATTTTCTAGCTGAATACCTCCCAAAGTGTTGTTGTGTGGAATGGTGGCGGCAGCGCACTCACAGCCTCGCTTTAATGCACAATGAAAACATGACATTTGAATAGAGAAGAGAGAGAGAGTGAAAGAGAGAGAAAAAAGACGAGGTAGAAAGAATGAGCAAGAAAAACTGAGTAAAAAAAAGGAGGCACCAGCAATGGTAGTGTTGCTTACCCAGGCATCGAAATCTGCTGGCTAGGAGAGAGACAACGAAAAGGGGGTTAGTGAGACGGTAAAGGGTATAAGGAAGGCACAGTGTTAGAAGAGATGGTGATAGAGCAAAGGAGGAAGGATAAAAGAGAGGCATGAAAATGAAAATAAAAGGGAAGGTGAAGTAAAGTTGAATAAAGAAACAGCCAGGAATAAGATGGATAATGAGAGAACATGCAGCAGAGAGAAAGAGATAACTGCAGACAAAATAAGTTAACAAGGGAACAAGGAGGGAACAACGTTAGTACAGAGTAATCAACACCATTATGTACAAGTTGCACATGTTAGGCTGATGACTACTTGTTATAAAACCTAATTTGCCAGATGTTGCAAGAGACCATTTTGGCCTCTAACAGTCTCATAATGCATCCAACGTGTCTCAACATGCATTCTGTGACCAAGTCACTTATTAGGTTTCCAGGGTAATGAAACAATATATGAAATTCTACTCATTAATCTTTACATTGGTCATCCTCGTGACACTGGCAGCTAGAATGTTTCCCATAGTCAAGATGTTTTGCGTCTTAGTCTGGCATACGATCCTCACTGCATGTCAGGCTTCCATTAACACCCCATGCCCGCTCCACCCATCTGTCTTGTTTCTCTTCAATGCCTTAAACTGAAAGAAGATCTTTGATTCTCGCTGAGAAAGCAGTATTTGTAAAACATATGACAGTGCTAACTTACACATGTTGTATTATATCCTAAGAAGAGAAGAGAAGATGGTTTTATTCACCATTTCCTGACTATAGAGAGTGGGAATTCAGGTAATAAAGTGTTAAGAAGTCAAGATGCAAATTAACATACAACAGGAGCCAATATTTGAGTGTTCCAACACAGCTTTTAAATGAGTAGCCAATATAGCCAGTGCTGGTTGTTTAACTAATTCATGCACTGACCACTTAGCTGAAAAGCTACAAATGAAAAATAAATCACTAAGCTATTACCTTGTATAAGGATATAAAGCAAACAAGTCTCAAGACAATTGAGGCTTGTATTCCAGACTCTGCATTTGCATAAAGCAAACAAAAAATGAATTTTGTTTTCAAATCGCTGTTCAGCACATCTTCAAGAATTGTGCAAAAAAATCCATGACAAATGTTAAAATCAATAATTATTAAATTTGTTCATTTATTATATTATAGTGTTAATTCAGCTTCAACATTAATATTTAAAATTTAGATGTGAGTTTAATGTTTATGTTACAACTGCTCTTAGTAAGACTGAAAACTAGCAGCTGAGCTTACTTTCTGTTTTTTTATGATAATTCATAGACCCGTGATGCAGCCATAAAATATTATACAGTCTGACAGCATTACGCTAGACTACTTTATATTAAAACACCTGTATCACCAAATGAAATGATGTTCTGTTTAAGTATATAAACACACACAGGACACCGTATTTGGGTGTGTCTAGCCTTGCCTACTCAAACCAAGTGCTCCCCGTCCAGCATTAGACACAGAACAGAAAGGGATAGATTAGAGCAGTGGGTGGCTCTAATGTTGCCATGCCTCATAAAAACACCATTCGGTTAAATGAGGTGAACTCACAAACCCAGTTGCTGCAGAATGCGTGTGTGTGTGTGTGTGTTGGGTAATGTGTGTAACGGATACAGCCGATGCCATCTGTTTAACCTCCCTGCTCTTCGGTGGCAGACCCTAAACTGAGTGTGACTGTGACTGTGTGTGTGTGGACCCCCACGGAGTGCTCACAGGAGTGTGGAGATCCCATTTCCATAGATGATAGACTTTAGAAGCGAGGTAAAGGGCCTTGTTGTTATACAGATGCAGACAAAACACACACCCAAGCAGTTTGGTTCAGTCCATGGCCCATAGCGGACAATGGCATTTCAGGTACATCCATTCATTGCTTTGCGGCTCTGAGCTCCCTGGTGACCAGCAGTCAGCAATCTCAGTCTGGATCAACTGAGCTAGCAAAAACACTGCTAGCAAAGTTTGTAAATATAGTATCAATGCATTATCAATCAAGTTAATTGTGTCTCCCTGACTAAAAACAAAGGAGACCACAGACTTGTAATTGGTTTGTATGTGTCTATAAAAATCACATATCATGACCCCTTAAGTAGTTCAGGTTGACAGTTTAAGCGTTTATTTTTGTGCGTGGATATATTAAACTGCAGGTAACCATAGCAACAAAACTTATCATTCTACACTGCCAGTAAAATTACTGATGAAACTTATCTAACCATGGATAGTGGACCTGGCAAGGTGCCATTATCAAATTAACAAGAACAACCTTCATACTTCATAGCCTTACTGGCATAGAGACCATGCTAGGTGGGGGGCTAGAATTTTTTTCAGCTTCTAAAGGGGGATGCGACAGAAAAGATTTGACAACCACTGCTCTCAGCCACCATGCTTCTTCAGAAGTGCTAGTAGGATGGTCAAATAGCTCTGATCATTTCTGTAACTTCCGACATTCGCAACCAGATTCTGCCGTGATTGGTCCGCTGTGCAGAGATGAGAATGGAGCCAGAGTTTGAACCTCCCTCTAAAGCTCTTTTTTCCCCCCATTCTTGAAACAACCATTTCTGTCACTTTCCATGTGAACAACCAAGTGCAACACTAGGAATGCCTTCCAGGAGACTGTCTAAAAATTTTATCCTCATGTCTAAACAATGTTGCTCTCTACAATGGCCGGCTTTCCACTCCACCTTCCTGTGAGGCCATTTGGAACAAATACAATCTAAAATATATCAAATCTGTCAAAAAATTACTTTAAGATAAACTGCGTTATTTCATGACAACAAATAGCAGCTAAGGTCGAGTGAGTGTGTGCGTGTGTGTGTACGTGTGTGTCTGTGTGGGAGTGAAATGGAAAAACTGACAGGATGTGACAGGATGAGACCTTCTGGTCTCTAACACCACCTCACATGGCGAAGAACGCTTCCTTGGAAATCAATTATGTAAATACTGAATTATGCAAATGCTACATTTGAATAAATCTATGTGTTTGGGGAGAAAAGACTTTGGTGTGGTTTTCTACTTTACTCAGGAGAGAGAGAGGGGGAGAGAGAGATGAGGACAGAGGGCTAAAATAAGGATTAGGCTGGAGAATGTCACTGGCAGACAGACAGTTTGTGCAGTCAACCTCCTGATCTGGCTTTTTAATTAGGGAGAAAGAGAGAAAGACAGAAATACAGACAGAGACGACAAAACACGAGCTAATTCACCGACAGCTTTCTTCCTGTCACATCTCTATGGGAATAAGTATGCTCCGGACATTCATCAAGTGTGCCAGTATGTAGTAAATGCCATTGGCACAGCTGAGTTCTTTCACCCCAGCTCTTGTTTGGTCGATGCTGATGCTTAGATAAAACGTGTGGATTTGCCCTGAAAAGGCATATTGAACACACACACACACAAAAAATGGCATTCAATAATCTAAAGTATGTTGCTGTAATACATTTTTCTCTTGTGGCATTAACAATACTTCATCAATTACACTGATTAGGTAAACACAGGGAAGCGCCATCCCTTAACTTCTTTAATGACCGAGTAATTGAAAATCACAAAGCTGTTCCTTATATCTTCAACATTCATATAATATCTCAGCATCAACCAAATCTGTATCATGTATCAACCAAATTTCATATCTATGATTCTTTGTTCATTGCTCCTCATCTTTCATCATCATAACCAACTGCTAAACCAAAGTGTGGATAGAAATGGAGAACAGATTTTCAGTGGTTTGACTTTTACTTAAATTAGCAGGTGTTTCAAAGTCAAGAAGTAGAATTCTGCAGGGGGGGGTCTGAACTGTAACATTCACAGTCTATAAACAAAACTGTTACTCAAGCGGGGGCATGCTAAGATATCTAAGTTTTTTTGGTGCATGGTTACCAATTCAGTGTACAGACAGCACGTAGACAGGAACTGCTATAACCAGCATGAGCATACTGGTTTGCAGTACTATGCAAGTCTCAGCAGCAAGTGAATCAGGGTTTGTGTTATGGCAGTTATGGCAAGCCCCGAGGATAAAACATGGCAGTCACTTCCTGCAAAGTAAGCTACAAAATGTTACAGTACATCAGTAATCATGTACCTCTGTTAAAGGATGTAAGGCTTTTATTCTCAACACTGGCAGATGGTTATTAGTTAAATTTCCAGATCCCTGCATTAGTGTTTAAGGGTTATTAACACATACAGTAAACTCCAAATGCACAGCCTCTATGAAAAGAACAGGATAACAGTTCAAATTCATATGCCCGAATTATCATACTAACACATGTGGGTGATGTACACACTTCCATGGAACCACATAAGCATGAACACACTATAGTAGAAATACCAGAGGCAGGAATTGGTTAGTCTAGCTGTTTGCTCATTAAATGTGTGTTCTTGTCACATAGCCGGGGGAGGTTAAATGAATTAACACTTCATCAGCCTGCTTTACCACCACAGACTGTCACAGAGACAGTGATGAAAAGGACAGAGCGATGGGAAGGGGACGCAGAAAGAGAGATGTCAGGAGAATGAGAGGTACAGGTTCTGCTGGGAAGAGAATGAAGGATGGACTAATTGCAAGAGGATCATAGACTGTACAAAACATGAACGTAGTCTCTATGAAGTCACCCATATATTTCTGAAAAGTGAAAACTTCGAATGTCGCCATCTCAACAGTGCCTGACTTGCCTACTCCCGGCTAATCCAAAAAATAGGCAAAGAGGTGGCCTGTTGGTGGAGCTGAGGTCGGCCAAATGAATACTGGTTGCTGCGGCTAGCCGTCTGTCTCTCAAAGTAGCCATAATCTTAATTATGCATAACTTAAATATGATTTAAACGGGTGAGTTCTATAAAAATTCACCGCACGTACAAGTTGTAATGAACAGGAAAATTATCAATAGAGACCAAAAACATTTTTAGTACCAAGCTGTGAACAGTGAAGTTTGGCAGTTTAACATGGGGGTGTATGGGGATTGGCTCGCTTTTGGAGCCAGCCTCAAGTGGCGATTCCAAGAACTGCAGGTTTTGGCACTTTCACGCTTCATTTTCCAGCCCTGGAGGTTGAAGAGAATAAGAAAAAACATGGGTAGTGGGGAGAGAGAAACAGCCTTTTCTGTATTCTCATTTGCTCACTCTCTCACTCACTCATTTACTCTAATTTATTCAACATTTAGCCTATAATTGTGATGACACTACTGAATTTAAAAAACATTACCGACTACAGACAGAAACAGTTTGATCAGAGTGAGATGAGGCTATTTTCAACAGGAACATGCTAAGAATCCAGAGATATTTTTGGAAAACATTGCCTCTGTAAATTATTACTTTCAGTGGAAAATATAACGAAGATAAATATAAGAAGGTTTGTGTGTCCAACAACACATTACGTAAGATAAAACAATAGAATATTACATACAACAAGCAGAAACGCAAAACTTGATTAAGATCTGTGACATTAGTGTCCACTGTATTCATTTTTGAGTGAGATAAATGCAACTTACGAACAAATTAGTTAGAGGATGAGAAACCTTAATCTTAATTAAATCAATCTTAATCTTAAATTAAAAAACCTTTGACTCACACTTGGATTGTTTACATTTCACATTTATTCATTTAGCTTGTTCCAACAGAAATTATTATTCCCCTACATGAGAACAAGCATGTGGGAAACATTACATTTCCTCTGGATAATAAGTCTCGTCCAGCTGTCTCATTACATCGCAACTGCTCTCTGATGGGAGAGCTATTTCACTCCTACACATTTGTCCTTTGAACCTACAGGATTTGTGCTAGACGCCCCCCTTTCTGCTGTGCTCCGATCAAAATCTCCTCAGCCGGTGAGCGCTCTGCTCGTCAGCAATTACCGTGGCATGATGGGGGAGTACTGTAAGTGTGCACGTATGTGTGTGAGTGCGAGCATGCACAAAGGGCTTAGCTGCTCTCACATGCAGAAAAGATGTCAAGTCTGTGATTACACTAGCTGATAACAAGTAGTTTAGCCGTGTGTGAATATGTATGTCTGAAACACTGTTGTATCTTACATAGTTTCTATGAGGAAGAAATTCAGGGTTTACTCGTGTGTGAGAGTGAATATGTGCACCTTCACAGTATGTCACACTCGCAGGCTCAAAAGCCATCGCCATGGTGAAAGCTAATGTTCACCCACTCAGTCTCAACAAAAACCTCTCTCCCTCCACTGCCATATCTAAACTTGTTTTTCAATTCATTCTTTCTTTTTTCATTGATCCATCTTTCTCTCCTCTCCCCCTCCTCTGGATTCCTACACCCATTCTCTTCTCCTTCTCCCGACCCCCTGTCTTTGGCTAACAAGCAGTGTTGGCTATCTAGCGGGCTGGCTGTCGAACTCAGACATCTGAATCCATTACTGTATCACGCTCCAAATCTCTTCTCTCCGCCTTTCAGCTCCTATAGCCCGACCCTGTCCATGTTTCTCTTTCTCTGAGCTCTCTGGCCTAATGCTTCCATGTGCGTGCTGCCCTAGCGGCTGAGTGCTGCTGTACATTGGAGAAAATGACTCTTCAGTCCTGTCTCACAGGTGGGTTGTGGG
>JAPMOB010231511.1:0-11759 GCA_029875015.1 Lepomis gibbosus
AACACTGTTTAAATCCTTGTTCCATGTGCCCCTTTTATACTTTGAGCACCTGCCCTTCCAAAGGTCTCTGCACGTCCCTGGCGTTCACGCCTACAGTACATTACATTTCCTGCAAACAAAAAGAATCCAATATAAAACCACAGTGTACATAGATTTGGTTCAGACGTTTATAATACTTTACTGTGCGTTCACGTGCTCCTCAGATGGTCCAGCAGCTCAGCGGCACCGGACTTTGTTGCTGAAGTCAGCTGTTAGCCAAGAAGCTAAAGGGAGAACGAGGGCATTTTTTCCACAGCTGTAAGTAGCTGCTGCCATTTTTGAGTCACAGCCTAAGATGCAAAGAACGTTGTCGTCCAGCGTAAACTCTGTGCGACCAGCAAAAAGCTTTAAACCACCAACATTTCTACATCTGATTTATTAAAGCGTCTGCTGAAGCAGCAACATGAAACTTACAGAAAGAAACTCTGTCAGCTGCTGTCACTGATGCTCGGACTCATCGGGAGAGAGCGGCGTTAACGTAACGTTTTGACAAAATATTAAATACTGCTCTTATAGATACATGTGCAGGACCAACGAACAACTGACAAACAGATCAACGTTTTCATCCGTACAATGAACCTGCGACTTGGATTTAAGGGGCCCCAAAAATGCCCTTTCCTAACCACTCTTCCTCAACCTCAGTGAAATACATCGTAAGGACTTGGGAAAAGACAACGTGGTGCTCAGAGAATCCGGCTGCTGTAACTCTAGGCTTTCACAAAAACACTTTATCTGTAACATAAAGAAGATAAGTGACAAACTCCATGCTTTACAGATAATTAAGCGTCCAAAACAGATTCACACCTCTTAGGAGACGATGTTTTCAACATACACATACTGTGAATTTACCAATCCTGGTCTGGGTGCCTCGACCTTTTAGTGCATTCTACAGTGGGGGCATCCAACAAAACATTTCTGTGGATAGTATTTCGTTTTGATGATGAGTAAATCCACTGTGCTTGTTTTTCCTCCTAACTGGATGGATTTTACAGAGAAGAAATTTCTATTTATGGTGTCGTAGCTGGAGTTGCCAACTTTGTCACCATGACCGGAAAGGGCCTGACCAGGTGTGGTTTTGTGTGAATATAAAGTGTAATTATTAAAGCAATTTGTCATAATGATAGCTAATCTCTTAATTAAACATTTGGTAGGTATAATAATACTTTATTTACGGCATGTACCTTTAAGTCAGTCCTCTAATTGAACCACTACCTGTCACCTTTACTGTCTGTCAAAACACTGCGGCTCTAGGTTACAAAAGGTTTCCCCTTCTTGTACAAACTAAAAGAACCAAGCTACCTTTTGATGTGTTTTCTATCCAGTTCATGCTCTTTCAGGCAGAACTTGATGAACATTGCAGTTTCATCTCTATCTTCAGAAAAGTCTAGTAACTTGCGGCGCACTCCGTCAGACACAGAAACATATCTCACTGACACGGGAACGTTTCCCTTGTTTGAGGCGTCGGTCGGTGGCAATGGAGAACAGGCTCACCTTCAGTCATGGGAATGATCATTCAGGATATGTCGCACATATCTCAGCTTTTGTTCTTACCATGTGCATCTTCCTCACAACTCATGAAACAAAGCACAAATCAATTAGGCCTAATATAAGGGACATCCTGGCTAATACAGGACAGTCGTAGCTCATCACACTCGGATTTCTAGACGTTTTGAATCGTGTTACAAGCATAAAACAGGCGCTCTGTTGTTTCTACATTTACGTGTTCAAAGCACAAAACTGTGTTGATTTAAATGCTGCTGCTGAATCTCCTTTGGTGAAGGATGGTGCAGGGCACCCTATGATAAAGGACCAGCTCTTATCGTGGCTCCCACTCACATCCTTCAAGGTCATTTCACTCAGTTGGAAACCTCCCTAAGCAAAGAAGATTGTTGACAGCAGCCCAGATCTTTCTGCTTGGACGGACACAACTAAAGGGAAGTGAGAACATATAAATTATTTTTGATCTGGTTGATCTGACCCTGTAAGAATCTGACCCTTTTCCTCTCAGAGCGTCGTCATAATATCCCTGTGGTCGAGTTAAACAAAGTAAACGGCGGTGGTGTTTCTGCAGAGGAAGAATCTCCTTTTGTCTAAACTTGAGAAACCTCCTCAGAGGTTTGGTCCGGCGATGAGCCGAGCGTCTCAGAGCAGCAGAACGAGCGGCTCGTCGCCACCCCGGGAGAACGAGTCAATACCCAGAAGCCCGACAGGCGCTTTGTACCGAGACAGCCCTGTAATTATGCTGCAGGGATTAGCAAAACCCTCCTGCACACACAGCCACGGGTAATTAATAAATAAGAGACGAGGCAGAGCTGAGAGGCGACGGCAGGCTCGACGCTCTCAAGCGACATCAAATCTGAATTTAATAATAGTTTTTATTAAAGTTTTTATTACTTTACTCACCTGCACCGACAAATGGTACAAATCTAGTTTCTAGGTTTTTAGTCAGCTCACTGACTTTTCTGGAGCTCAGAGGAAGGAGGTGAGATGCAGTTTAAAAGCTTTGCAAACAGCTGATCATAACTTAAAGTTTAAAAACAGCTTTTACAATTTGAATAAAATCTTTTACTGCATGTTTCAGGAGTTTAAACTGAGGAGATAACAGAAGAGTCAAAGGATGCTGGCGTCTGAATTTCCACCCGGGGATCAATAAAGTCTCATTAAAATCATAAAATCGTCATTTATTTGATGATTAGGCTATATTTGTTAAAACTAATCTGAATCTGGAAAGTTATCAAATAGATGGAGTAAAATTTACAGTGTTTGCCTCTGACACATGATGTACACTTACCTCAAACTTGACAGTACTTGAGTAACTGCAGTGGTGCACAGTAACTAAATACATTTACTCATAAACTGTACTTAAATACAAATTAGAGGTATTCTTTTGTCGAGTATTTTCCTTTCATGCTACTTCCAATATCTCAGAGGGAGATTTTGTACTTGTTACTGCACTATATTCATCTGACAGCTTCACTTACTTTTTTTACCCACAAAACACATGAAGAGTTTATAAAAAATGATGTTTCGTTGTAAATTAAACTCCAACAGTTTATAAAGCTGGGACATTCTGATTGACAGAAATTTAATCGATAGCTATCATCTTTTAATGTTTCATGTGAAGATTTGCTGCTTTTCTTTTTGATTATTTTAATGTGTTTTTAATCATTTTCAGGTTTAAACTGATAGGAGAGGCATAGTGAGGCCATCACTTTGGGCTCTGGGTAACTGCGACAACGTTTTTCTCACTATTTTCAGAAGTTTTACAATCGATTAATGAAGAAAAAGCTGATTAAATAAAAATGAAAATAATCATTAACTGCAGACTAATATAAAATACTTCAACCTCAACCAACAGTAAACAGTAAAATCCTGCTTTTACATTAATACATTAGGAATAATAATGTAATGAAATAATACATAATAGTACAACAGTCAAAGGGGGACACATACTTAATACTTTACGGTAATTTTATATGTATTTACATACTTTTACTACATTTTCAATGCAGAAATTATAGGTTTTATATAGTCACTTTTATTTAGGTAAAGGATCAGAATACTTAAGTAAATGTACTCAGTTAAACTTCAAACCACAAACAAAAACAAAGTCATCTCTCACAGCTGCGGTCACATGTTTCTGCCACCAGATGGCGCCACCGACTGAGAAAACAAATGGAGGTTAATGTTGATGAATGATGCTGCTGCACACACACACACACTTTCCCATTGAAGAATAGGCTGCTGTGACGTCACCCCCCCTCCAAATGGGGCTAAAAGAGCCATTTGGCTGACATCATTGCCGCCGCCTCCCCCCTCAGACCCCCCCTCTGAACATCTACAGTTGTGATGTATTATGGATGGTGTGTCCTTATCTCCCCGGAGGATCACTGCAACCTATCTGTATACAGACTCTTCACTGCATACAGAAAACTCATAACTGCAGCAGCAGTAGTGGTGATTTACACACTTTAATAACGTCTGAAACAAACACAAAGCGATGCAAAGACCAGGGGCGGGTTGGACATCATGTCTGAGGAGGGTTTGTAAAGGACACGGATTGTAGTGAGGCGATGGTGACGCTGCGGCAGAAGTGATAAGAAAAGTGAATGAAGTTTGGTGTGAAGCAGCTGAATCAGTCTCAGGCAGGCAGGCAGAGATTTTAAACACACTGAGGTCATCAACACAGAATATTTTACTTTGTTTGCTTTGAAAAATGAGTGCTTGGACTGGGGGGGTTTAGAAAAGAGCTGCCGCAGACTTGTATGTGCTCACAGAGCGAGTTGGTTAAACGCTGCTATCTTGTCAGTGCTGGGTTTTAAAAACCAAATGAAAAGACTTTGAGAAAGGTTTATTCGCACAACAAGAAAAAATGCAATGAAACAAACGTGCGTTTTCCAAAAAAAGTAAAACAAACTGCTGATTTCATTTTGATTTGTCACCTGTTACCTGACTTTCCTGTTTCCCTTTTTAAATAAAAATTCTTAACAGCGTTACTTACAGGTTCAGTGTGTAAGCTCCAGTGACATCTAGTGGTGAGGCTTGTGAATTGCAACTGCTCCCCCCTCCCTTTGCAAGCGAGCAGGAGAAATTACTGTCGGCTGAACAATATGTGTGGTCCTCCATTTGTCCAAAATTCAATCTTACAGTCTACTACTACTTCTACCAGGGTGCGATTTGCCGCACATATCCCTGCCACAAATAACATCATCTCCTACAATATGCAGATGACACTCAGATCTACGTAGCACTATCAGCTGATGAATGCAGGCCAATTAAATCACTAACCAAATGCACTGAAGAAATTAACAACTGATGCGCTGAAATTTCCTGCAGCTTAATACCAATAAAACAGAACTCATTGTCTTAGGTGCCAAAGAGGAGAGACGTAAAGTCATTGCTCACCTCGAATCCCTTTCTTTAAAGACCACAACCCAAGTCAAAAATCTTGGTACAGTTATCAATCAAAACCATTACAAAATCACTGTCACCTTAAAAATCAAGAATGTCCAAGGAGGAGAAACTCACAAATCCATTCATCTTTAGCAGACTAGATTACCTGTGTTTTCACAGACCTCTAAAAGATCGATTAAATCAAATCAGCACATTCAGAACGCCGCAGCTGGAGTTTTAACCAGGACTAGAAAATTTGATCACATCACTAAAGATTTCATTGGCTTCCAGTGAGTGAAAGAATCAAGTTTAAGGTTTTATTGCTTGTTGATAAGGCGCTCAATGGGCTAGGACCAGTTTACATCAATAACCTTCTGCAAAGGCATGAGCCTGCCGGACCCTTCAGGCCTTCAGATGCTGGGCTGCTTGTAGTTCCCTTATCAAGAACCAAACATGGAGAAGCCGCTTTCTGTTTTTATGCTCCTCATACCTGGAACTCCCAAAGCACCTGAGACTAGTCAGGACCTGACAGTCCTTTAATTCAGGTCATCCCTGTTCTCTGAGGCCTTTTGACCATTACAAATGTGTATTTTTCGAATTAAGGTGTTTAGTTCAGTCTAATACATTTCTTCTTTTAATCTCATTGTTTTAATTGTGTTTTAATATCAATTTTTACTTTTGTTTTCTCTCTTTTTATAGTATTTTAATGTATGTCTTTTTTATTCTCTGTCACATATGTAATGCACTTTCACAAATATATGTGTATTGTTTTAATCTTGATTTTATTATCTGTTGCACATTAATTATCTAGCTTTTTATCTGATGCAACTGATCACAAAACTCAGCTCTGCACCGCGATGTAACGCTCTGTTTTTATTACTTTAATAATCAACAGTGGGAGAAAACTTTTTGAAACTTTGCAATCAATCCACCGCAGTGATGAAACTCTGTGTCCGAACATGACGGCACAACGTGTTGACGTCCACGTAAGAGGACATTCACTCATTCTAAGGTAATAAAAACATAACGGTTCCTTAGTCAGGTCTTTATTCTGGAAACATCATTACGGACATTATATTGCATTTCTGTCGATAGATCCTCTGAAACATTTCGCACTGGACATCACTAAAAGGAATCAATGTTTACTTTTTGTTTCACACTTGTCCATCCACCCCAACCCCCCCTGTCCTTCTGACTTTTTCTGTTAAAAATACTACACCTACCTTTAGCGTTCATGAATGATTAGTAACAATGTTAGCTTCAAAACAGGAGGAAGCAGTGCTATTTGTTGGGGACTACTTTCAGCGGCGGATGAATCCACATGTGGAGCTGCAGGGAGTGTTTGGTGCAGCAGGACCGTGTACGTGTGTTCATGAAGTGCCACTCTGCAGATTTAACGACAAGAATAAACATCTACAACATCAGCAGACGTGTTTAAGGAGGGTCAGATTAGTGGGATCACATCAGGCCTGGACCTGCAGCTGGAGGGGGGCCCTGCAGGACCTCCGGTCCACCAGCAGAGGTCAAACCTTCTTCAAGGATCTCAGCTGGGGAGCCGAGGTGAGGTAGTCCATCTCTGCTTCGGCCTCTGATTGGACGAGGAGGAGGACGGATCGTGTGTTTGAAGGTCAAAGTCAAAGTTAGACAGCGAGGGCAGACACACGGTAACAGACACACAGCCCGCCATTTTGTGTCTGTCCAGGAGATAAACGTTTTCAGATTTGTTGAGATGCTTGGAAACTGTCCGGAGACCCAGTTACTGTGTGAGTGTGTGTGTGTTCTGCTGCTGCTGCATCGCCGCAGGGAAACATCTGTGTTAATATGCAGGAGAGAGAGAGAGAGAGAGTTGGTTTGTTTCAGATTCAGCTGACATCAGCAGCAGGAGGAGGACGAGATCCCCCACATGTTCATCCTTCCACCCTCACCAATCCTGCCTCTTTGGGTTTCAGACAAAACGTGTGATTTAAATTAAAACTGTGCCTTTCGTTTCACATCTTACATCTTGTAGAGGAAAATAAGTGTCTCTCTGGGGGCTCATCGCGATGGGACGTACGAATGGAGATAACGCAACACGTTCTCAGTCCCAACTCGTCCCATGTGGACGCTTAGTCAAGAGCCGTCGCTTTAAACGCCCTGGCTACCCTTTAATACTATAAGGACACTACTGGTGGGGGCAGTTATTTCATGGTGCGGTCTTTGTTAAGGGGAATCTTAAAGCTACAGAATCCACTTTCAGACAACAGTTTGTGTTTGGCCGTCTCCTGTTTCAGTGTGACGATGTCCTCGTGCACAAAGCAGCTCCATAAAGACACGGCTGTCCCAGTTTGGTATCAAAGATCTAGACTGGCCCGCACACAGAGAGCCCTAACCTGAACCTGAACCAAATTGACGCCAACGGGTTTTGGCCATATGTGACGACTTGGGAGTGAGAACATGTTCACCTTAACCTGGTTCTAACATGAACCCTAACACCAAGTCTTGACCCTCAACCCGCTGTCGGACTGGTTTTTGGTCCCCATGAATGTATTAAAACAAGCCCACACACCATCACATCATGAATTACCTCCAGGACTAATTATTAATTCATGAATATTCGTACTGTTTATCTGGTGTGTTCATGTTTCTGTAACTTACAGTCTCATGTAGGAAGGAGTACTCGGATCCTTCACTTGAGTAAAAGTACAAACGCTGTGAAAATTCTCCTGCTTTTAAAAATGTGCAGAAATATTATCAACAAACAGAACTGAAAGTCGTCAGCATGCAGAATATATTTTATAAATACTGGATTAATATTTTGGAACATCAACACGTAAAGCAGCATTTTAGACTTTAAGGAGTTTACGTCCTGTTGGGTAAATTTTTCTAAACAATATGTTGTACTTCAGAAGGTGCTGATACCGTTTGTTCTATTATTTATAGTAAGTGGTTAATACAGCTGTCACATCAATGTAATGCTGTAAAAGTAAAGTAATTCCATATATATATATATATATATTTGTTATGTTCCAGAGTCTCAACTGGAAACTAAAGGGGACAAAGTTTTTGCTGTTGGGGCCCGAGGCTCTGAACCAGCCTGCCCGAGGAAATCAGGTTGGCTGAGTCAGTGAACTCTTTTAAGTCCCTTCTTAAAACAGACTTTTAGAGGAGAGCCTTTCCCGATTTTCTTTTATTTATTTATTTTTAATATATTTTATATTTATTTTAAATGTGTATTCTATTCTTCTAAGTGTTTTCTTGTTTTCAGCATGTAATTATTTTTTTGTGTTTTATTGTTTTTACACTTGTGAAAGCACTTTGTAACTGGTTTTTGAAAATTGCTCTATAAATAAAGATTATTATACAGTATATATGTGTGTGTATGTGTGTGTGTGTGTGTGTGTGTAGAAGTACAAAGTAGCATAAAATGAAATAATCCCTCAGAACTTTGTGAGTAAATTTACTTTTTTCCTACAGAGTCGTGTTTTATTGGTTATTATGATGATAAATATTCTAAAGATCCTATTTGTGTCTTTATTTTCCTAAAAAATAATTTTTCAATACTTTTTGTTGCTCCAGTCTTTGCAGATGCTCCCTGAGAACTGCAGAAGTACCTGTACAAGTACTCCATCTGGGACCTGCTTCACGGTGTATTTGTACTACTGTAGAGTTTTACTGTAGTGTTCTGTGATGTTTCATGTCTTTCCTCATGGCAGTTAAACTGTATGTGTTTCTCCTGTAAAGGTCAAAGGTCAGACACACATTCGGAGATCCTGCCGCTCTTATTTCACCTTCAGCGGAGTTAAACCATGTTGTGGGACTTTAAAACGTTAAAATGCATAAATGATGTGGTCAGAGGACGAACAGTCAAACCTGAAATCAAACACAGAGAAAGAAGCTGTAACAGGAACAAAGACGCTGCTCCTGGCGGTAAACCTTCAACCATGTGGTCTAAATAATGTGAGGCTCCATTCGTCCACCAGGGGGCCCCCACGGTAACACAGGGCCCCTGCAGGAGGGCCTGCAAGGCCAGACAGGCGTCCGGAGGAGTTACGCTCTTATTGGACGACAGAGAACATGATTACATATTCAAGATTTAGTACTTTAAATGTGAGGCTTTTCATTCATATCTATTTTCTATTTATCTCTTTTTATTTAAATGTGCGTGTTTTATTTAAAGCACTTTGAGCTGGCTCTAAACTGGCCTCGCCTTTTGGGCTGCAAAATCAATTTCTCGCTCTGAAATCTCAATGTCAACTTTAAAGGTGCTTTACAGGGTAAAAAGTCCAACAATAAAACAACAATTAAAAGTACACAGCACATCACAACAATAACAAATGCTCCTGGGGTAAGAACTTTAGGAAAAGCCAAAGCAAACCGCTGTGTCTTTAACTATGATGTAAAGCGCTGTGAGAGTCCGTCAGCGGCTCCTCACTCACCTCTGAGCCTGGTTCATCCAGGAGGAACGTGATGTTTAAATGTAACAGTAAGATTTTAAAATCCGTGCTGTGGTGAGCAGGAAGCCTGTGGAGCGAGTTCATGTGATGTGGTCCCGCTTTTTCTTTCCTGTCAGGAGGCGATCAGCATTTTGGATCAGCTGCAGGCTGGTTTGCGCCTGCAAACAGAGAGTTACAACAGTCAAGAAGTTATGAAGGCGTTAATCACTCTCTCTAAATCTGTAGAGGGGAGCTCGGCCTTTACCTCTCACCAGATTTCAGAGCGAGACCTCAGTTTCCTGTTCAAGGGGTCAGCAGGAGTAAAAGCTCTTTCTGTGGACGCCACTTTGACGAAGAATAGGTTGCAGCCGGTTCAGATGGAAGCTGAAGGATCAAACTGCACGGGTCCAAACCTTTCTGGACCTACAAGTCAGCGCCAACACATGTGGTAAACAGGACCCGGGTTCCTGCAGCTGTCAGGCCTGAGACTGTGGAAAGATGCTCTTTTAAAGACATCTGTGTGGAGGTTTGTTGTTGGTGTTATTTTGTTTGGATATACTTTGTGTATATTAGATGCACAGGGTTGGACCTATCAGGGCTCAGGTAGGGGAGCTCACACAGTTCTCACCAGAGCAGGATACAGGATACAACTGGAAACAACAGAGCTGCAAACCAACCGGTGTGTCCATCTGTTTGTAAAATATTGCTGCAATAATGGCTGTAAAATCTGTGTAAAACCTCCTCCTGCCTGTGTCCAGTGGCAAAAGGACACTGGAACAGTCTCAGACACGGAGTCACCCTCTGTTCATCTGACAGCTGTGAGAAATGAAGAGATGCAGTCCAGACTTTAGGTTTGTCTACAAAGATCTTAATTAGACGTGTGAAGGGGTCAGATAATAATAATATAATAAAACAGGGTTTTGGGGAATCGGAGCTCACAGCATCCTCTGACTTCACAGGGGTCAAAGGTCATCGAACCCAATGAATGGCGCAGGCAGCTGATTGGTTTAGAGGCTGCAGGCCTCACCTGTCCTCACCTGGTTTATGTTGACACAGCTAAAGGTGGTGTTTCCTTCTTACACACTTTAAGGTAGAAGATCACATTAGACTGAAGAGTCGCACCTTATAAATAATAATAAAATCAAATTGTCAGAGTTAATGTGCAAGTAAACACTTTGGGCTGTGAGCAGCTTTTAAAATGTGAGTTTAATTCTTGACATTTGGAAACAGAAACGAGGCTCGTTTCTCTTTATGAACCAGGACGGCCTTCAAAGCCCTGGAAAAGGCTTGGGTGGAGAAAATCAAAGTGAACAGACTTTTTTTTAATGTCAGAATTTAATGTTTAAATTAAGAATTTTTCAGATGTGCAAAAATATTTTATTTTATATTTAATAAAGTGATTTTAATATAAATGATGTCATCACATTTTTAATCAGGAGTGAAGCTGCAACTTGAATCTGTTTTTAATGAAACTGATTTATGTTTCTGAATAAAGGGAACAACGAAAACATGAAATGAAGGATGAAAAAGGAGGTGATGGAGGAATGAGGAGAGAGAGAGAGAGAGAGGAGGGGCTTTCTCTCTCTCTCTCTCTTCTTTTTTCTCTCCAGACGCGTAAAACGGGCAGGAAGCGCAGAGCAGAGCGCGACACAGAGCAGGAGCCACAGAAGAAGAAGTAGAAGAGGAGGAAGAGCAGGCAGCAAAGACAAGATATCAGCAGAGGAAGAGGAGGAGGAAGCAGAGAGAGCGGTGGATGTAGCTGCAGCTCGCGGGGAATGTGCTCTCCAACTTTCTGACTGTCTGCTCTCATGGTGAGAGGAGGACGCAGAGGATGGGAGTAACCTGGTCCTCCAGATGCCTCGCACTCTTTCTAGCTCTACACATAGGTGGGTAACAGCGTGTGCATGAGTTTAACCTGAGGAAGAGGAGCTGCGGAGACTTCACGATGTGTTTGTGCTGAAAAGATTTTTAGTCGTTTCCAGGAGGAGAGACGTGATTTTTTTTCTCTCGCTCTCGCCGCGTTCTGGTGTTTTAGGAAAAGCAGAAATGTGGTGTTTTCAGGCTCCATGTGGATCACTGTGAGACATGACGCTGTTTAAAATGTCTTAACAATAATTTTAAATCCGCTTTCATCATTAAAGTCGCGTCTGAGAACGAGTTTTGAACATTTTCGTTTTAATTTCTAAAACAGCGTCAGAAAACATCAGGAGTATTTTTTTAGGTTTAGAAACTTAAATTCGTTTTTAATGATATTAAAATATATTTTCCTTATATTTTAAATCGCTGCTGTCCGGTGTTTCCGTGTGAGGAAGCGGCGGCGTCTCATCTTACCGGGGCTCCACTTCACATTTGGAGTGTGTATGCGTGACACGAGTGCGTGCGTGTGCATGTGTGTGTGTGTGCGCTAACAAGGGG
>JAPMOB010231514.1:0-14446 GCA_029875015.1 Lepomis gibbosus
ACGCAAATCAACCACAAAGAGACGCAAATCGACCACAAAGAGATGCAAAACGACTACAAAGAGACGCAAATCGACCACAAAGAGACGCAAATCAACCACAAAGAGATGTAAAATGACCACAAAGAGACGCAAATCGACCACAAAGAGATGCAAAACGACTACAAATAGACGCAAATCGACCACAAAGAGACGCAAATTGACCACAAAGAGACGCAAATTGACCACAAAGAGATACAAAACGCTTGTTAGTATCGCGGATGAATTACTAAAGAAGCCTATTGAGTATAGCTAGGGCCCTGGAGTAGAGCCTCTGAAGTGACTGGTAACATTTTTTGTTGGAACGTAAATCCGACAGTAAAGAGACACAAATGACAATAAAGAGATGTAAAATGACCACAAAGAGATGCAAGAGACAGAAAACTTCTAAATAACAAATTTCATTTCACATTTAGAATATTTAAAGTTGTTAATTTGCCATTTATTTCGTCGTTATACTGTAAAATGAAGAATGTACAGCTTTTTATTGCAAAGAACCAGGGCTTTATATTTCTTAACACATTTTCAGTTCTTGACAATTTCTTAAATTAGACGAGTGTTCGTGTGCAATGAGGTCCCCAAACAATTTGAGTTCAATGCAACCAGGACACACGGGTTACATTCTGAAGTAGATAAGATCCAAAGAAGAGATCCAGAACAAAGTAGGAAGGTGTCAGTGTGAACGCAGTTAACATGATAGAAGTGAATGAATTAGTGAGCAAATGACCAAGAAGTGGAAAAAATAAAGCACACATAACATCAAGGGTGTGACTGCAGCATCTCCTGACTCCTACCTGCTCTTTGACAGAAGCCAGGAGGTTGGTGGTGGTGGTGGTGGTGGTAGTGGTGGTGTTGCTGCTGGCCCTCGGAGGGAGGGCGTGACCGCTCGGCCCCTCTCTGACCGCCATGGGCCCTTCCCTCTCTGCGTCCCCCTCCTCCATCTCCTCCACCTCGCAGCTAGAGTCCAGAACCGGCTGGCTGCTGAGGCGCCTTCTCTGACCCTGCAGAAGGACTACAAGCCGGTCAGAATGTGGACGAGGAGGAAACACAGTGAACAGAAAATCACTGTCATACCCCCAGGGGCCTCTCAGTGTGTCAAAGTGCGATGTTACAGGGAACATATTGTGTACTACTATAATAATCCTGCAGGGATACACTTTGACCTTAACCTCCATGCAATTCTGTTTTTTTAAACCTCTGTAATATCCCTGCAGGGGCTCATAGACAATCTTATGGTATCACTACATTAATCCGACAATGCCCCAACGAAGACTGTGTTTTTTTATGCACCTATAGTATCAATCTCTATGGATTCACAATTTGGCTCAATAGTTATTATAGTGCCATCCCCTATGCATTATTTGATCTCCTGTGATATTATGAGGCTAATGTGGATTTAACCCTTCACTGATGCATGTTATTGCATATCTACCCACAAATAAATAGTTTACCTTATAGGTTATGCATTGCATGTGCAGGTGTGCATGCTCACTGCAAAAAAGGCATTTAACAGCATGTCACGTTCATGATCCTCCCCATGTTAGAGCTTGAGTCGTCCGTGATAAGCCTTCATCATACGCTACATGCAACCTGTCTGTCAAACGTGCACATCAATCACTCGACTACCATCTGACAGCCAAGGACGAGGTCATACCGACTAACCGGACCGGAGACCGGGGAGCGCGGCTGCTTTGAAGCGGAGCCTCCATCTCTTGTTTCCGTGCCTGGTTCACACAAGCCGAGCTGCCCGCCCGGCCGGCTGCCTGGCTGGCAAGCGGCTGTCAGTGCGACTCACCTGCCAGATGTTGCTGTTAGAAGCAGGCCACAGCTGGCTCGATCAGTCCTGTTACGCATCCATCCTCCTCCTGCAGGCGGCCGTGACAGCTACTACATTCCCCACGCGCCGACGTAACAAATAAACAAAACAAACCACAAACAGTCCCGTGCGCGTGCACACACTCCTCGTGCAGAATTGTGTTTTTTCTTTTCTCTTATCCGGTGTGGGTTTTCAATGCACCCATCTGCCCCTGGCGTCCGCGCGGCACCCAGCCACCCACCCACCAGCCAACCCGCCCTGCCACTATTACCGATCAGCGGCGTGACGTCACCATGCGGCGATGGACATATATTCCGATACACGAATCGAGCGACCGCGGCTGCACCGTTGCATGCGTTGCTGTTGCAGAAGCCGTGTTCAGTGAGGTACAGCGGGCAGCTGCGCGCAAACAGGCGCTGCTGGAGTGGAAGGATGCAGCCTGCAGCGCGCGCGTGTGTGTATGTGTGTGTGCGCGCGCGCATCCTCCTCCCTCGCTGTAGGCCTGACTGGTCCTTATGGGACTCCAGAAGGATAATTTAATAGTAAAAGTTTATGAAAGAAAAAATTGTAGTCTATTTTATGGAACCCCATTTCTGCCAAGATTTTTTGTTTTGAATTTAAAAATTATTTAGAAAAAACTAACTTAATAAATAATAAATAAATATAACATAGCAACATTATGAAATCATGTTGAGTAAAAGACCAGTTTATGCAAAAGTATGACATCATGTTATATGCATGTGCAATTTAAATATGCTTCTGGATAGAAACCAGCGGATTTGCAACCTTTGTCATGATAACCATCTGGGTGATGAGTATCTTTTTTGACTGTAAGAATGTAAGCATAATGAATTTCAGAGAAAGGTGTCTGCCAAAGTATTATTTAAGGTATGTATTATGTAAGATGTATCAGTTAATTTGATTTCTGCAATCAGACTAACAAAAAGTTTTTGCCAAATCGGGTGTCTTTTTGTAGAATGTTCTTGTTTAGGTAATATTTGTTTACAAAGCAGTATGCCATCATCTTGTCATTTTGCCTTTTTATTTGTTAGGTCTTGTACTCCATACCCGGACCATAATCATATGATGATCATCCTCATTATAGGCTACTGAGGCAAAATATAGTTAGCTCATAGTGTAGCTCCAAATTATGAACTGATTAATTAACAAAGATCAGGTAGGCTACTAAATCAAGCTATAAATTTGATAATAATAATTAGCACATTTTGTCCTCGTCTCATCATTTTAACTTACCTCTTGAATTTTCAATAAAAAAAAAAAAATTTTCCTGCTGGGAACGGGCTCCCACTGGGTGCACTTCTCAGATCTATCTGAACGTGTAGCTTCACAACTAAGCAAAGTCATGTTGCACTAAAAAAAATATTTTGTTGCCCATCTCAACTGAATTTTCTGCAAGTTCATTTTTTATCAGGTGAAATAAAGGGAAATGAAAAGATGTCTGAAGATCCAAAAAACGTTCTTGAAATGTACAACAGTTGCTTTAAATGGATTAAAGAACAAGTTTACACGTATTAAAACACTGTGAATAACTTTGGTAGTTTATAGAACATGTTGACAAGTGTGTAAAGTAAATTTTGGAAAGAGATGCGATGCTGCAAATTTCCATTTTGTTATTTTTAAATGCCATGAGTTTCACAAACTAAATTCTATTCACCTCTACTGTATTTGAGTGGAGGCTGAAATTTCAGACATTTCACACAGCCAGATATCAGTATGGATCATTTGCAATTTCAATAAAGTGGCCCGTTAAGAAAACACTACAGCTGCTGTAACCTCTGTCAGTGGTGGAAGAGGGATAAATCTGTGCGTATCTTATCTGGACTTACGATAATTTATCATCATTTATTTGTTGCTTATATTTTGTATTAATAATGTGAAACAGCAAAGTGTCTAAAGTTATCAAATTATAGTGGAGTAGAAACATAAAGTAGCACCATGAAAACACTCAAGCAATAAGCACTTCAAAACTGTACGTGAGAACAGAACTTAAGTAAATGTACTTTCTCTCCACCACTATCTGCTTAGTTTTAAATAGAAGCTCTAATCACAGTAGATTGTTAGAGCCTCAAACTTTAGATCAGCAAAGGAGCGGACCTGCTTTGAAAATTACTGTTGCATTAATTTGATCTGATTGAAGATTAATTCATGTAAATACAGTCATTAGAAAACTCCCATTTTTGAACCATGAACCATGTTAGAGTTCCACATATAAGCTGATTTAGAGTGATGGGAGAATGACATGCAAGTCTAACTAGTGGTTTGTTAAAGTTTTGTTTAAGGGGAAAAAAAATACAGTACACGAGTTCATGCACATGCCCATTTATTTAAATGATAATTGAGAGTCTGTGTGCAGTCATCAAGATGAGGGGGACACCATTTCTAACGGGAAATACTGTACCTGAATATTTTAACAGCTCTTAAAAATAAACCAGTTCTTCAAAGCAAACAATATCAAATCATGATACGTTCGCTGTTCCATGTACTGGAAAAGAAAATCCAGGAAAGCGCCTAGTTTGTAACACATGACACTTTTTAAATACCACATACAGATAAGTTATGCATCCTTGCTTAAATATTTAGTGTTGGGAAGAAAGTGACCGGACAGTTGTGTTGAACGTGACACAATCTCTTGTAAAAGTTTGTCAGTAAATTCTTTTCAAATGGGAGTCTGGTACTGCAGCATCATCTTGAGACGTGGGTGATGAATGTGTTGGATTTACTGGGACAAACTCGGAGCTTTAATCTGGCTGTTACACCCAAATAAATCATCCCTATTCTTTTCATTTTAAGAGCATTTACTTTGCTCGACAAATGGAGGATTAGGATTTTGCTGTCACTTTCAGGTTCACAGTCGCAGCTAAAACATTATAACCGTTAAATGACTCAGGGCTGAAGTGTCCATCAGATGTCAAAGAAATCTATTACTTTCTTTGAGATATCCTGACAGGCAAGCTAATTCTGCAACCACACGAGCAAGCAGAGGAGGAAGAGACGAGGCGCTTCCACCGTCTGCTGTGGTCTGGCTTCTAAACTGACCAGTCAGTGTAGCTGCTTCCTGTCTCCTCCACAGACAAACATCTCGTACTTGTCTAATTCAGGTTCATGTTCTTAGTAAAAAAAAAACTCCTGCACTATAAGGTAAGAAAAGCCACATTTTCATCTTGACAACAATCCATTTTTAGTGGGAAAGTGTTTTGTCTCTGGTGACAGGGTTTCTGCAGCTTTCAACAAGTTACTTTCAGACATTATTAATACCACATAAACTGCAATTGATGAAACAGCAGACTGTTTCCAAGAGAAAATATTTTAGACTTTTGTGAATTCAATTTTTACTTTCTAAAATTCCTTCTAAGGCCTTTTAGTTTTTTGAAAGTGAATTTACTGTTTAAAGACTTTTCGGACCTGCAGGTTGGCCACTTTGCCTTTAACAGTGAGATAATAGTATAGAAAGAGAGAGGGGTACCACCAGAATGAAGTCTGGGAATCTTGAGGTTAGTATGGTCTGACTATGCATCTCATATCTAAAAATGTTGCTACAGTAACCATTTCTCGCATCTGAACAGAATCAAGTCCCATCAGACAGAAACACACGTCAAGAGATGGAGGGTTTGGTGTGACCAGGCAGTGCGTGCTAACACTAAGTTCTCCTACTGATCTCTACGAAGTCAAAACACTGCATGAGCAGGGAAAAACTGCATGGTTGGCACGTTCAGAACTCACTTTTTCAAACTCGCCGGCCTTTAATTTCACACGGAATTACAGCGGACTTGATTTTCAGCTTGGCAGTCTGCTGAAGGTGGCAATTTTCCCCTAAACTTCCCAGCTTTACCTGTTGTTGATGAGTTTGGAGTTATTAGGCTGAATGTGAATGCAATAACACTGAAGGGCTTAAACATGCACACCAGACCAAATCTAGTTCCATCATTAGCAAGCCTCTGACATATTTGGACCGGCATCAAACACTGGCACTGTTACTGATTTCCTGATGAGCCTGATCTAATTAGTGTTCAAAATCTTCTGGAGTTAATGACCAGTTTGAGATTTTTTTTTCTCATTCGATGATCGTCAAAGTTGCAGCTTGCACAGTCAAATGATGCATTTTTCTGGATTTTAGGGACTAAAACAACAGAAATGTGAGCTGGGGTATGGGGGAAGAGCAACCTTTTGCAGAGCAGCAACCTAAAAATCATTTTTGGCCCATTTTAACCAACAAACCGCGGCGGCTGTGGCCATCGGCATGAACCGTGGCACGCGGCCTCAGCTGCAGGGATGCTGTCTCAATGAATGATCAGCTGCACCGCTGCAGCCGAAAACACACAAGCCTCTAACAGAGAGCAGGAGCCCTTGATCAAAACAAATAATATTTCACGTCACTGGAACCACAATTCATTAGCACTAACACTTTTAAAGTTCACTAACTCGATCTTCATACAACCAGGGAAGGAAACTAACACCAGCAGGTGAATTTAAGCCTCCACTGGTAGGACGGCCTCCACTTTCAGGCATCATTCTAGGTCCAAAATCAAACTGGCTGGTGAAATAGTTTCACTAAAACAGCCTCTGCTAACCCAAAACGTTCAGTTTCCTTCCCTGCGCACAACTCGTCTTTCAAATCGAGATTTACAGAAATAAAAATAAAAAAAAAACAGCGAGCAACGATACATCTACTCAACAAAATCCGTCTCAACTCTTTTTACAAATCAAAGCAAATAAATAAGAGGACAGTACCTTTGCATAAACATAAGTACAAAACCAAACAGTCAGTGGGTGTACAATAAATGCGAGTGAATCCGAGAAGGGTGCGGAGTGGTGTGTTCATGGATTCGTGAAACCATGAACCAGTGTTAGGACGACCCCCGTTTTCCCTTGCGAAGAGAAGCTACACGTACTACTCCAGGTCGTCCACGTCCTCCGTCGCGATGGTGCTCGTCTGTTCCGAGGTCACGCCTGGAAAACACAGCAAACATCAACATCGGAAGCAAAATAAAGAGCCCACAATGTCCCTGAACTCACACCATAATCAAAATAATCCACATCCGCGTCATCAATTGAGCTTTTCTGTGTCTGCCTTTTCATTCGTCATGACTTTCTCTAAAATATACTGACTGACAAAACAAAAATTAAATTGTAAGACATAGCACAGGCCTAGTATTATCATCTACAATTATGACATACTATAGACTACCATTAATGGAAAATAATCCACAATTAAATAGCTGCAGTCCTGGCTGTTTTTATGGACTTCTGACCTGCAACAAGCCCCTTTTTTGTGGCTACAACAGTTAGCATTAGTCGAACGTTAGCTTGATTTAAGCTTTTATACAGGTCTCCTGGCATTCCCCCAGAGGTGAACGTGCAACTGATGAAATGTGTAACCTGTCCTCCTCCTCACTCTCAGGCTATTGGCAGGTAAATCTGCATCCACTCTTGGCCCAGCTGGGGGTATATGAAGGCGGAGGGGGTGCACTTCTAGACCCTGTGGCCACTTTTCCCACCCAGTGTGTACTTTGAGTCAGGACTTAGTCCGCAGCTCTTCTGTATGATGCTGTCAAGTTAAGGTCAGAAAGGTAGGTCACTTTGTCTGTTAGAATTCAGTTGTTACCTTAATTTAATCTGAACAACATTTAACTCAACGCCACGAAGGCCTGTAGAGAGCTGCCATTTGTGTTACATTCCCCTTTCTCCTGTTTTTATGTGTTGTTGGAGAGTTGGGTTTAGGATTGTAACTTTCCTGTTTGGGTTACTTTGTTTACGGTTTTATTAGGCAATCCGGTTTGTTGTTATTTTGGCCCTGTTTCAGAAAGTGGGATTAGTGAAAATATTGAGCCTTAGATGAGACAGATCTTCACACATCGTGGAGTTCTCCTCAGCCCAGAATAAAATCTGTGTCCGTCTTTAGGTATCACGTTGTGACAGTTGCACTGAAAACACTTACTGTGGGCTACATTACTGCAGTAATCACTGTTTAATATGTCACCTATAAAACTGATCAATGAACAGTAATCTGTCATATTGTAGTCGCACTGATTGGACCATTCCTATCGTCGTTATCAACTGGAGCTAATGTGACTGTTTCTGAGTGAGGATGACTGTGGTGCAGAAACAAACAGGCCTAAATAAGGTTTAAAAGGGAGTTTTTCATTATTAGCTGCTGATAGGCTGAATGTGTTTTGACAGCATTAATAAAATATGAAATATGCAAGAAGATATTAATGTAAAATAGACATTTAAAACTTAATCAGTTTGAACCCAAAGACACATTTTCCACTGCAAAAAAATAATTAATAGGCTAACCTGCTGGGTGTGACTGACTTTACCATCACAGGTCCATGAGTAAACTGTCTTATATTTGATCTATTTTTTATTTTTTAAATCAGGTAGCCGAATGCAGCTTACCAAATATAGCTGTCTATTTAAAATTGACAGTTATGGGCTACAGGAGAATTTCAGCACTTATATTCATTAAGGAGATTCCAGTCTGGTAATGATGAATGAGCAACACTGTTTAGTAATAATGTTAATGAATTGATCTTTCCTCAACTCCTGCCTTTAGCCTACCATGTCCCGCTTTGGCACGCATTCATATTACCAGCTCCATCCAATTAAAATACAGGCTCCGCCTTTATTTAGTCGTAGCCATGGTGAATCAGAGCTCCATTGATTTGGCTTTTGTTTCCCATTTCCACCCACACGCTTCCATCAGGCTCAACATACTCAGAGTTGATTGAATCAATATTGATCAGCTGCTCTGGAACCAAAAATTCAGGCTCAGTTAACTCTGAGCTCAATGAAAAGCTCAGAGTTTGTTAAGCCTGCTTTCTGAAACAGGGCCCTGATGTTTCTTTCAAGCCACCATATCTGGCAACAAAATGTCTGGCAACATTTGGTGAGTCTCCATCCGGTTTTGTTACTCCTCTCTTCCCTAGACCAACTTGGGTTCAAACACGAGTTTTTTGATGGATACATTTCATTTCATAATCTAAAAAGTAGCCTGTATCGTACTTGAGGCATCGTCATCATTAGGTGACTTCTTCTTGTCCTCAACGTAGCCATGACTCAGCAGCTTGGACATGCTGACCGGCGGAGCCTTCTTATCATGAGCCCTGAAGAGGCAACAGGAGACAGCACCATCATTAAAAACATTATATACACACATTCTTACACGCCCACCTAATTCACCTTACACTTAGTCGTTCAAAAAAATTTTTTAAAAAACTGAAATGTGACAATCTGTTGATTTTTCTTGCCTGTAAATTAAATCTCTTTATTTTGGACTGCTTCTTTGGGAAAAAGACGTCATGTTGGACTTAAAGAAGTTTTGGCAGACATTTTTCACTATTTTCTGATCTTTTATACACCAAATGATTAACAGTTGTAGCAGCCCTACTGTGAAGAATCTAAGGTCAAGTGCTGACGTTACAATAAGAACAGTTCAGGAAAAGGAAAAATTAAGATACATTTTAATAAAGTTGTATATTTTATCTTTTAGATATAACAGAAGGGATTTACTCACGTTCTCTTGTATTTGTTGGCCATGGCAAGACCCTCCATCTGACTGGCAATGCCATCAGGAGACATCTGTGAGATGGAAAAAAAGAGCCGGACTCATGGTTATTTGTGTTGCCCTTGCAGCCCAGCTGTAACCTGAATGCAGCTGTCGCATTATTAAACAAGTGAAGACAGATCAGTGTGGATAGTTCTGACTTCTGCATACACAGTGATTGACTCACTTCATGGGCAAACAACAGCATAGATGAAATGATGGAAGAAATCCTTACGTGAAGTTAGTCATGCAACACAAAATGACAAAACTGACTCAAACCAAACAGCAAACAATATAAATGTATAAGCACTAAATTCACTTAAAAACTTTACAGACTCTCACAGCAGACATTCTCCTTCCAATAAAACTGATTTTAAACTGACTGGTACCCTACGTAAAACCATAAACCACAGCCTTTCCATTTTGATTGGGTAATTTCCCCCTATAAATATGACCAATAATAAATACAGTGTGAGGAATATATCCTAAAAAACAAGATTCTTGTTTTTTGAGATCAAGGGTTTAACAACACTTGACGTCTTTAACAGCAAAAATAGGTACTTTATTGCAAATATTTTCCTTATCTAAACATTCTTAAACTGAGTTTGGATTTCAAATGTGGTATGCAACATCTATTTCCTTCATAATACTGTTTCTCTGCAAGATATCAGTGTTATAAGACTACCAAGAAATATGGGGCATTACACCAGGTCTTCTGTTACCTTGATATAAAAGAAAAATAAGAAGCTTGCATGAAATGTGCTGTTTCATCAGGTCCTCTCAATGCATTCCGGCTGCATACTTACTTGAAACTTTATTTTCCTCAAAGCTGTCACACACAGCTAAAGAAAGCACTGGCAGAAAATGAAATCCAAATGAATTTTAACCAAACTGCGAATGTGACGATGAAGCAAACTCAGATGAAAAAAAAAAAAAGAAAGGTGGTGGTAAAATGTAAGTAAATAAATAAAAAAGGGATGGAAGACATCGACAAGATATCAATGTTGGGGGTGACTACTTTGTTCCATTCACCTTATCTTTATCAGGGGAAAATCTATCAGCCTCTCTTTCCCAGGTTGAACCATTATCAGTGCCAAACGGTGCAGCCAGAGTTCGCATGCCTGCCTTCATTTGGCTGTCAGGAGACGCTGCTTTGTTTCCGCTGTAAGCACAAAACCACGGTGATATATGATGTGAAATAACTGCCACTTATCACATACTGGGGAATCCGGGCTGTGGCCCTGGCTTGTGCTTTGTCTGCCTCTTAGGAGGGATGACAAGCATTTATAAATGTTGTGTTTCATCTTAAATCCAGTTGGTGGATCAGACTTTCTACTTCCCCGATGCCTTCTTTCAAAGTCAAACCCACAGAAAGTTATTTTTTTAATAAGTTTCATGTTTTTTTAACAAATCACAACCTTCCCAACATCAATTTCAGAAACCACGTATGGAAAATAGGCACCAGGTTGAAACATGTGTGTTGGAAAACATTAGAAAGTGCCAGCATCTCAACGTGTGGCGATACATCCCCGTCGTGTTAAGATTTCTTATTTGTGTGTCTAAACAGTGTCCTTACTTCTTTTTCTCATCATCTCCAAACCAGTTGGGTGGATTGTAGGGCTGCCTTGGTTTGTCATCAGCATCATCATCATCATCATGACTCAACAGTCCTGCAGGGGGATGGGGAGAGATACAATGTTCAAAACGCTGTCAGCAATCATGAAGTACTGTGACATATCTCACCTTTAAAAGCACAAATCGATGTTTAACCTGCAGTCTGTTCAGCTCAGGGGCCTAACAATTACTGTACTACTAAATAAAACGTGTGTTTTAGGCCGCGTATGTGACAACTCCCATGCTGCCCACTATTCTTCAGTTTTGCTACTACACTGTTGACAGGAAAAACAAATCCTTATCTCTCTGGAACATTCACATGGAAATTGACCTTTTCAGTGCAGCAGACTTAACTGTGCACAGCAACAATTATCAGCAGCAGGCTTTCCCCCCAAATATACATATTACCATGAAATAATTTGGTGCTTAGTAGATAGAATATGTGCCAAACTTATCAAAAAACTTAAAGCATTAGTAAAGACAGCAAACCGTATTAAACAAGTAGTGTACAGGGTCTCATTTTGTGTCTCACAAGAATGCTATTTCTGCTATTGTTAAAATATTTTAAAAATATATAGTCTTGTACACCTTTGTGGAAAGAAAGGCAAGCTATTTTAGCTAACAACTGGAGCTATAACCCAGGAAACAAGGCGTAACAGCTAACATTTGCAGACATTTCACGTCAAGTGAGCCCACTTTGCAGAGGCTTCATCCATGTGACTTGCATAAAATATTCATGTGGAACTCAACATTGAACTTTCCAGTACAAGAGACCTACAACAAGTGTTTCCCCTGGTAACTGAAAAGAGCCATGCTGCAGTTTTAAATAAACAAAGCTGTTATGTTTTCCCCAAATGCATGACAAACATTTTTGGAACAGGTTTTCTCTTTCATGTGGACCGATACGCCGCTTGTTCAGGATTTGCACTTCAAAAGAGTTGAGCCAGAAGTGGTGCCTACATCAAACGCATCAGCTGGGATGTTTTTTTGTTTTTTTTTTAAATACTCAAATATGATGACTTCCACTTTTTCTATTGACTGTACTTCACTCTGCACTTTTAGATGAGAGAACGTGCTCCTTCTTTCAAAGACACTTCTGTAAAGCAACAAACTACTGGATACTGAGAGAAGCTTTGTTACCAAAAGTTAAGACATTACAAACTACTGGCCAATGTGGCAGGTAATATTTTTATCTGTTTGAAAATATTGTCTACAATAACCCACTGAGAGCATCACTTTCACACAAGCAATCCCTTTAAGTGTGTCAGCATTTCAGTGCATTCTGCCATAGAAATCTATGAGGGTCTGCATTAGTGCAAATAATAAAACACATTTTAAGCTCAAAGAAACCTTTACCTTTGTGCCCCCCTCCCTTTGCAAGCTTGACGTAGTCCGAGTCACTCTCAAATATCCCAACTCGCCTTCCGCTGGTCCTCTCCGCCGGAGCACATTCGTCTGCGCTCTGGGACAGACCAGGAATCTGGGAGGTCGGTCCAGTCATGCCGGCGTTCACAACCCCAGCCTTTATGCCTGCAATAACATCACAATTACATCTGCTTGCTTTGTAGGTCTGATTATGTGCAAAGTAATGCTTCATTTGCATACTGGAAACACGTTCAGCCAAATTCATTGATCTAAAGCCATCCTTTCTTGTCTTCTTATTGTGACTTGAAGCTATGAAGCTAAAAATGTCTACATTAAGTGTGAGAAATGACTATTTTTTTGAATGTATTACAGGTGATGGAGACAGAAAATGTTTTGTTTTTAGTTTGGAAATGGAGGCAAATACATCTTGAAGTTTAATTTAGTCTTACCACCAGGCTTGGTCCTTCGATGGTTGGGTGCAGCAGCGCTCATTTCAGCTGAACACACGATCTGATGACCAAAGGGAAAGGGTTTATTAAGGCCACTTTGTTAAGTGAAACGTACCATCAATTTAAGGCTACTGGCTTGAGAAATCGTCAAACATGAAATATGAAGTGAAGGCCTAAATTCGAAGTAGCTTATTGGTAAAATCTGAACACTTCCAAAACTAAAAGCACGCCTGTTGCACAGAAAATGTACACTTCAAAAGACGTCTTGGCCTTTTTCCCCTCACCCATCTTCCACCATAATGGTCAGAGAGGGGCAGTGGCCTAAAGGCATTCATATAAATTTTTGAGAAATAATGAATTGTTTAACGTTAGCAGGTAGTTTTGTCGAATTTACCAAAAGAGCAAAAACACTTATTCAATCAAGCAAATCATGTTAAATACGAGGTGAACCGTTAACTGATAGAAGCGCCATCAGAAACGATCAATTTTTTCTGGAGTCTGGCCTTGTTTCTCCTTATGAGACAGGGCGGCCCGTCTGTGCTCTTTCATCGTAGTAGCGGAAATAAATATGTTAAGATAACTAACAGATTATAGAAGGACTCTTGTCTGCGTAAGTGTGGAACAAGGTACATTAACGTTAGCTGACAATTGCAGATACCAGCAAAAAAATATTTAAAAAAGACATTTGAAAATATAGCCCGGTTTGCAGAGAATGAATTCATGCCATCGCGGGTACAAATTTAGTTTGACCATACACACAATGTACTCCCTATATATAAAAGCACACAATACTGATAGACATAAAACAAGCATCTTTTTTCTAGCGGCATAGTTTTACTTAGCCATGTAGCTAACAAAGCCATGCTAAATTAGTTAGCCACTTAGCTTGTTGCCGCAGTAGCTTTTCAGCGCCAACCTTATTTGCGCTGCAACAAATCTAGTTTTTAGCTAAGCAGCTAACGATACTATTTGCAGAAAATCAGACGCGTATCTTACTTTGTATGTTATTTAGCTTTTGATGAAATTATTGAGCGGCTTTTTGCAATTAAAATCCGTTAGCTTCCCCTTGTTCGGAAAGGTACCCGGCTGCGCCGCACACACTTCCTGTGGCACCTGCTGCCGACTTCCGGTGAACTCCGGTAAAGCCTGACGTCATTTTGTAGGCCGTGAAGTCAGCTCTGGTTTCTACTATCTACAGTAAAAGGCGAAAAGCACATGGGACAGACTGAGACATACCTGTCAAGTATCCCGTTTTGGCCGGGAAAGTCCTGTATTTTACCCTTCTTTCCCGCCGTCCTCCCGTATTAGTATTTTCCCGTAAATCTCCCGTATTTTAACCAGGGTTATTAAAAAATAATAATACCCCCGGAATAAAAAACATTAGGTGCGTCTGACTTCATGCAGGTAGACGTTAGACAACAGAACTGTTTGCTCTACTCTCATTACAATGAACCACTGTGGCCCCGCCCACAAATACACTCTTTCCAAAACAGTTTTAAAGAAGCAAAGTCTGCAACAAATTTGTACAATAACTCACTAAAAGAGTAAAGAAAAGTTATGTAAAAGAAAAACTTTATGAATATGAAATGAAAAGGAAAATAA
>JAPMOB010231516.1:0-11843 GCA_029875015.1 Lepomis gibbosus
GTGTATGTGTGTGTGTGTGTGTGTGTGTGTGTAGGAAAATGCTGTCTCAAAATAGGCCTACCGATGCAGACAAAACATAGAAAAAATAGTCTATTAAGAGAATAAACCTTAAAACCGCAATGGCATTGCATTTCACAATTTAACCCTAAAATCAGTTGTTTATCTATATGAAAATGCTGAAGTAGCCTACATCTTTAACAAACACCTCGACTAAAGGAACTTTTTTAGTCGATTACTCTTGTAAATAGGACTTGCGACCTGTCCAGGGTGTACCCCGCCTTTCGCTTATCCTGCGCCCTGTACGCAGGATAAGTGGTTGACGATGGATGGATGGATGGATGGATGGATGGATGGATGGATGGATGGATGGATGGATGGATGGGTGGATGGATGGGTGGATGGATGGATGGATACTGTTGGAAATATTTGGTCTCTACTCTCTGATCTCTAAAAGTTCACTGTGTTTAGAAATTACATGAAATTTAGATTGTAGATCATTTCCTTACGTTCATCGCAACAACAACTCAACTGAGGTTTAGTCTACTACATTCGGGGCTGTTATTTCCAGGTCTACTTTTGCATTTTACGAGGCGTCCTTGAATGCATCCGGAGCGTGTAGGGAATGATAGTAGCGGTGAGTCCAGCCCCTGGGTGGGGATTTGTTTGATTGATAGTCACCTCCCGAGAGTGTTTCATGGACTCGCCCCCTCCTCTCTCTCTCTCTCTCTCTCTCTCTCTCTCTGAGCAGGAATGTGAAACTGGAGTCCGGTCAGTCTGCCGCACTTTTCCGCATCGCACAGGAGTGAATAATTGATCTTTGCCTCGGTTCAATATATTGATGAAGAGGAAGTGATTTGTGAAAGGATTCTGCGGTCACTGTTGGATTTACATTCTGGTCGAACGCATTTTTTCTCTTTTCCTTGGCTGAAGAAAAGTTTGCTTTGAGACCCAACACAGCTGGAGTCAGCAGATGGAAATAACCTCTCCGTGTACAGCGAGTGCACCGTATTCCGTGGGACTCGCAACATGTAAGCGTCCGTCTTTTCTTTTTCTTTCCCTTGTTTTCATTATTCACATTCCGACAGTGTCAGCGCAGCGATAAGACAGCGTGTTCAGTCAGGTCACCCCTAACGAAAAATCACTATTCCTGTAGCCTAGTGGTCGCTCTAAACTAAAGGTCCAGTTTCCGTTGGTTTTGTGGTAGCCTACTTAATGTGTATGGTATAGTCCTATAACATGCCGTAGACTGCTTTGTTTGTAGTTTTGTTGTCATGTGCATCATTTTAAAGTTTATTATCGGAATGATCTTGCTGTTTTGTTGAAGAGTCAAGCATGTTTTCATTGTATTTATACGTAATAATACCAGTTCGTCCAATGACAAGCAACCTGTTAGGATATACAAGTTGTTATACATCTTACAAGTTGTTTTCATTAATACCTACATATGATGAAAAAGGGAAATTCTGTCGAAGAAACTAAGTAAGATGACTATAATTGTTGCCTTGCATTATCAAACCTCAGTTGGATATTTATTGATGTGAGTCTGATAATTATGGGATTGTGTTTGAAAATGTTTATGAATCAAATCATAGCTGTGATGAATCTATTCTCAATTACTATACCTCTTATTTAAACCATATTAAGTTTAGTGTGCTATTGGCTTCGATTATTTCATATCTATGATTATAGCTGCAAATATATTGACTATGGAACAGGTTTCTGGTTATCAACTTGTCAAGCTGTGATTTTGTTATTCCAAAAGCCAACAACTTGTCCCCAAATCCTACAGATTATTTTCCTGTCAGTGCTCAGTCTGGATGTTTCTCTTTCTCCTGACAGGGACCCAGAGTCACTGAGAAGGTGAAGACTGCTAGTGTTAAATGCTGACCCCAAGGCTTCCAACAACACAGCGACTGCTCATAAAACTGCTGTTAGTTCAGTGACTGTGTGAACCATTGGCAGACTATTTACCATGGCATCTAGTCTGACATGTACGGGTTTTATCTGGGCCCTACTGTCCCTGCTGTGTGCTGCTGCCTCCTGCGTTGGCTTCTTCATGCCCTACTGGCTGCTGGGCACACAGATGGAAAAGCCTGTGTCTTTTGGCACCTTTCGGCGCTGCTCCTACCCAGTGAGGGATGAGGAGAGGCAGGCCACGGTGATGCTGGAGCAGTGTGGGCGCTACGCCTCTTTCAACGGCATCCCCAGTCTGGAGTGGAGGATCTGCACGGTGGTGACTGGTGTGGGATGTGGCCTCCTCCTGCTGGTGGCCCTCACAGCTCTCATGGGCTGCTGCATCTCGGACCTCATCTCACGTACAATTGGCCGCGTGGCCGGCGGCATCCAGTTTGTCGGAGGTAAGTTTATGTTTCTGTGACATGTTTGTACCTGCAACCAACTTGGACCCACCCTTCACAAACTTCTCATCAAATTTAGTTTGAACTTGAAACAAAACCACATTGGGGAGCAAACAAGGAGGATTAGAAATCTTGATAACCATGAAAATTTCACCTCTGGCCAACTTTTCTTGGCCAACAAACTTGCTGTCGACCCAGAAAAACTGTTGTTTTCCTCAGATACGCTGCCCCAGAAGAAGTGAAAGGTCTCCCAGTGAAATCTTCACCATTGCTGTTTAAATACACAATCTTGCACATTGCTGAGGACTGACTGCTGTTTTTGAAAGAAGGTTTCAGAAAGTACCACATTTACAAACTGAAATGTTTTCTAGTGTGTCATCAAGTGTATTGTTGCCAAAGGTCTTGTGTGAATGGCTTTTGGTCATTTAAAGAGGTGGAATTATGCTTTTTGGCTTTTTCCCTCTCTATTGAGTTATATATCAGTTTTGTGCATGTAATAGGTTTGGAAAGTGAAAAAACCCAGAGTCCACTCCAAAGGAAGTTCCCATCTCCCACAGAAAACACTGCTCTGAACTAACTGAATACAGCTCGATTGTAGTCCAGCCGTTTCCCTTTCAAAAATGCACATCATATAATGATCGCCAAGCAGCTCTTCAGACACGCCCTCAAAAACACTGGTGGAAAATGGACATAAAGTTGTTGCTGTGATGTAGAGACAGTGCACAGTTATAACTTTATGGATGAAATGATATTTTTGTTACAGATTAATAACTAACCACTCTGAAATTCTTGCAGTCCATGTTGCTAAGCTGCTAACGGGAACATATAGAGCTGACCGGCTTCTTACTGACCCGCCCTTCTCTGCTTCTGATTGGCTAGTAGTCCTGAAAAAGGAGGAACTGGGCAAGTGGAACTCCCAACAAAGATCATGTAGAGGCAAGATGTAGCACTCCACAGTTAAAACGAAGCCTTCAACACAGGGTGAAAAGAGGAGCTGCAGCAATGTGCATTATGACAAAAATATGGTGTCTTTTGAAAATTAAACCATGTAAACCTGTTCTGGTACAACCCATAAATAAGCTTTTGAACCTGAAAATGAGCTTAATACCACCTCTTTAAGGCTTTGGTCCCATTTAAGAATGCTTGGATCGACCCCTCATATTATGAATAAGATGGAACATATAACTTGATGAAAAAAAAGAGCTGATTTACATAATACTCTTTTGGCATTAATTCACATCTTTTGTTTTCATTTGACTGAAGAAATGATGGAAAATTGAGCTACATTTGCGCTACAAGCAATCCCAAAATATGCAAGTAAGATTTTCTGCTCTGGGTTTGATCCAAAATGTGCCCCTTAAATTTTAAAAGAAACCCACTCCCTTTCTGTTTTCATTTGCAAAAGTCCTGTCCATGCTGCAGCTATGGCCATGGAAATGTTCTTTTGTTTGTTTGATTACAGTAAGTGGACAAGGCTCCGCACGGCAACAGTGTCGTGTATGTGTACTGTTGGGTTTGCACATGTGTTTCCCCGGGATGTAAGGTCTGAGGGAAGGCTTCCATTGAAGCTGCAAGTTTCTCTGCCCTAGTTTTAAGAAGCTGCCGTGCTCCAGCCCTCTCATTAACTCAAAAACTATTGCTCGCATACTGTGGCTCACCACTCTGCTATTTACAATCCCCATCACTTCAGTTTGGCTTAAAAAAGTGATGTGACAGAAAAGCAGGTTGCAGGCAGTTCTGACAGAGCTGCCAGGTTTTTCAAAGGGATAAATCTACAGAGGACCACCACAACGCACCATGTCCTAGTTCTAAAAGGCTTAGCTACTTAGGAACATCAGTATTAATGATGTATAATATGGAAGATGATTAAGGTGAAGGCTGGCTGGTTTGTTCAGAAATGTGCACTTTTATGTAAGTAGAGCTCCTTTTAAGCTCACAGCAACCCCAAACAGCATTACAGCTAGATGCTATTTTTGGTTATAGGATTAAAAAATCCCTGTCTGTCTTTCTTGCAATTTCTCTCTTTCGTAGACTCACAAATCCAGACACACATGAATTTAGATGGAGGGAGAGCAAAGGAAAGCAGGGTACAATACAAGTGGAACTGCTCAGTTCTTTTTAACTTGGATGCTGGTGAGCCAAAGGGCAGAGATGTCTCAGAAGGGCTAATTGGAAGTGACACAATTGTGAAGCTCAGTGGGCTGCGCCATGTATTGTCTTCTATCACTTACAAGAGTGTAGAAATGTCAAGGCGGGAGAGAGAAGAAAAAATACTTGATGATTGAAACATTCTTCTTATTAACCGAGCACCTCGCGGAGAACTAAAGATCCGCAGGGGGAAAACAGAAATGTGTGCCGAGAGATATGATCAAATCTCAGCGATTAACAGGAACAGGAAGAGGGAGTAAATGAGGCGAACAGTTGGTGAGGCAGCGCATATGAATTCACCAAATGCAAAGGAGCATGGTTCATCATCTGATGCCGCTGTCTTCCTCCTTTTGTATTTCCTTTGCTCCTATTGTAGGCCACTAATGAAGAGTGTCTTACCATAGAGGCCGGTGCCTCTAGGCTGCCACAAGTAAAACCACTTTATGTCTCCCTGTAATTTATCTCAATCCCATGAAATAGATTAGAGCTGAAAGGATTTATCATTGCTTTATCTCATTAGCTGAAGCCCAAACTGAAAGTATAATTTTTAACAATAACTGTTATTGTTGCTGTGTTGTTGTTTACCTCTTATAATGCTGTTTTCTCCCTGTTCTCTATGGGCAAGTTGTTCCAGTGCTGGTTAATTACTAATGGCAAATGCCCAGCTTTCGTCTACAGGCCAGAGAGTAGAATATGAGACAATGAGACTGCTCTGGCTCATACATTAAAGGCCTAAGATCTCTGTGCTACTTACACTAAACAACTGCCTTTGCTGTAGTTTCTTGTCTTAGTTATGCAGCGGTGCAGACTCCAAACGACTGTGACACAGATGGGTGGTTCAGACATTAAAAGATTCTTGACTTGGATTTGGTTGTTAGGGATTTGGATTCCCCCCTGCAGATCCTTGCCTTCTCTTTTGGGTGCCCCAAGCAGAGCTGTGCACAGTGAAAAGAAAACTATTTGTTCTTTAGGCATGATTTAAGACTTTATGTAACTTTTACATATTTTACATTTCCTCTTGGCACAACATCCAGCTTTTAATTTATGCTTTTGTGTTCTCTTTTACTTCACCTCTTTCCTCTCTGCTCATTACAGGTATTCTTGTTTTGACATTTTTTATTTGATTGCTTCACAATGACTGACAGTTTGATAGGGCCCTAGATTGGATGAGTGATATACTTTTTCACCAATTAAATATTAGTGATAGGCAGTTTTCTAATGTGAGATACTCCTTTCACTTTATTATATTTCTGATTGGTTGGGGCATTTAGAATTGAGATGCCTGATCTGCTTTTGGGAAGATTTGTTAATATTTCCAATATCCTACAGAAACAAACTTGTAATGGGACGTTTTAAAATGACTGTGGTGCCGTTGGAGTTTTTGTCTGATGTTCTTATATACATTTTTTGTGGAGGTCAAAGTATTACATTTTTTGCCATCTTGATTTTCTTGCCAGCTCTCACAGGCTCTCTACTCATTGTAGACTTTGATGTTTAGTGATGTCCATTTAGTAATGTGAATTTCAAATGAGTTTATACCACAGACAACTACACCATGTTGCCCTTTCAATACAATAAATGAAATAAAACTGCTGTGATCCAAAAAACAAAGGTCTCACAGGTTGATTTGCGGAACTTCAAGCCAAAATAACTGATCGCTAGTCACATTAGGGGAGGCAGTGATAAAGCATTGTCCCAAAACACGCCTGAAATCTCTCAATAATATTGCCTTGACCCACACTGAATGTCAGCTGGATTGAAATCATTGATAAAAATGTCAGGAGATATAGCTGCTCAAAGCCAGAGGATATAGGCTATATTTTATTGAGAAGGTTTTGAACTGCTGCATCCTTGAAAGTGAAGGCGAAATAGCTAGACAAACAATATGATGCATGAGTTGTACTTTGCCTTTTTCAGAGAGTTTGTTGGGACAGTATGTACAAGCAAAGAACTTCATATACGTTGTGGACCTATGAGGTGTAGTGTCCCCAAGAGATGGAAAAGAAAAGTTTGAAACCACTAAAGGCAGCATATTTCACTGCCATAAGGGAAGGTTGTGGTCAGCAGGGAATCTATAGTCTAATTTTATCTGTCATTGTTGGGAGAAGTACTGAGAACTCTTTACAGTTGGGAGGAATATTTAATGACATCGCTGCAGTATGTTCTAAAAGCATGCATTATTGATTAGAGACATTTAATTTCTATTACATTAAATATTACCCCTGGGTTCTGACAGTCCTTTAATGAAATTAGATCTGAAAATGCGGGTTTTCACATGGATTTCTGCCTTCTGATGCTCGCATGTGAGGGATTTTAGAGTGAGATGACAAACTTGCCATTTATCTGAGATAAATTTATCTTTTGACTAGTTGCAAAGCATTTGGTTTAGATTTTTCATTTCTTCAAAGCAGAATTGAAAAAAATACTAAAACTTGAAAGACAGTCAAACTAGAAACAGAATTCAATAAAAGTAGATGAAACCGTATTACATTGGTTTATAACAGACGGGTGTGTTTGTGGGGGCAAACAATGCGATGCATTGGGTCTAGCCTCTGCAGTGTGCACAGGCTTGTTGGCTGCGCTGGTTGAATAGGCTACGTCCCACACCAGCCTCCGCTGAAGCTGCAGTTGATCCGAACTATCAAATAATTGGCTGTGTTGCCTTCTGGGAAAGCTTCTCCATTTTGTTTTCTGGTTGATTGGCTCTGTTTACACCTCTGTGCCAGCATCTCGTTTGCCCACACTGGTGTGGAATGTCAGTAAATGAACAATATTAAGCAGCAGGAGGATACACATGAAATTCATTTAACTCTGAGTCTATTTCAGTTAAGTTTGCCTCTATTTTAAGTATACTTTCTTGAGTAGCTTTATTATTCCTCCAGAGGTGACAAATAACACAATAGTTACTGCAGTATCCTGGTCATATGTTGTTCAGGTCAGATGAAATTACATTTAGCACATCTGTCTGCACTACCTCTG
Organism: Lepomis gibbosus; assembly: GCA_029875015.1. Taxonomy (NCBI): domain Eukaryota; kingdom Metazoa; phylum Chordata; class Actinopteri; order Centrarchiformes; family Centrarchidae; genus Lepomis; species Lepomis gibbosus. The sequence goes on from JAPMOB010231516.1 coordinate 7,485, forward strand.
TAGCTCTAAGTGTATGTCAAGGGCATGAGCATGGGTGATACATTTAAAGACATGTAAATAAATTACAGATGGGCTGCCATTGTGGCTTCCATAATTTCGCCAAGGGCTATTTGGCACCGGAGTGTGTTGTCCTGTTTGAGAGCCATACCAGCACAGCCAGAAGCTTTGTCCTTGTGTCGGCTTTGTGAGTTCTTGCCAGCTGGATCCCTCCCAGTCCCAGAATGTGTGCTTCCACTCCCCTCTCACCACCAGCACTCATTTTCAAGAGGTACAACAAAATGAAATCGCATCCATATGAGGAAGGCTCTGGAATGAAGAGCTTATTTTTCTGGGGGAATATTGTGTCCGGTCGAATGGTGTATGGTGAATATTCTGTTGTTTAATGGTGTCGGATCACAAGACTTTTCAGAGGCAATGGATAAATATTGTTATTCTTTTACTTCCAAAAAACTATTCCTTATAGGTTTGCGAGTTTGATGTGATGGTGATGGACTACACTGTCTCATCTGCCAAATAGGCATTGCATAAAACTAATGTAATGTCTTTTTAGAACACCATCTTTGTTGCTTACATTTCCTGCCACTGATGGTTATAAAGTGGATGTGTCTTCCTCTGAGTTGATTGATCACCTAAAGTACAGACCACTCTTGCAAAACTGTAATGCACTCATTAAGCCCGGAAGCTTTTTCCCTCAACATACAGTTGCCTCAAATCACCCCAAGGGTGTTTAGAGTCAGAGGGCAGTGAAACGTAAGCTGTGCACCATAGGCTGTCTATTTTCTCCAACACTCTGGTCTATCTTTCTCCGTCACCCTTCACTCTTTCGCAGGATTAAGTCACACGTCCTTTTCTGCCCCCCTTTTCAAACCTTCCAGGTTACTACAGTATCATTTCAAGTGATCTCAGTCTTTAACTCTCTGTTTCAGGCTTGTTTCACCTTTCCCCTAATTCTGCTTTCTGTCCACCCCTTTGTGTCCTTCTACTCTCCTTTTCCATCTTCATCCCTCACTCTCCTCCCCCTCCTCGCAGTGGCTGTGCACATTTCTGTCTGCAAGCAGAAAAAAAAATAGATTGGGCCAGTACTCAGTGACCCGAAGAGTGGACCTGGGCTCAGCCAGAAAGACCGGCCCAGAGAACAGATAAAAAAAAGAGTGAGACAGAAACAGAGAGAACCAGGGCGGAAAGCCCAGCATCAACAGGGATTTAGTTTTGTCAAACAGGAAGTCTGGTGAACTAAAGGATAGACAGTAGGGTTATTTCAGTCTGTTCCTCTGTTAAGTCATTGTTTTCACTGCCATAGTAGCAGGATTTCTGTATATCAGGTTGTTTTCGTCACTAGGAACAGAACAGTTCCAGAAAATGTGTCTGGTGTGTCTGCATTTGTGTCTGCATTCGTGTCTGGCATTAATGCAGCTGTAAAAACAAAGAGCAAGGGAGCCTGACAGTTGTGGGGAATGAATGAATTTGGGATACAAATTTGGTGGCACTAATTGTTCATTTGTAAGTAATTTACTAAGAAAATTTGTCATACACTTGCTGGTTCCAGCTGCCTAAATGTGAGGATTTTCAGTTTTTTATCATTTTGGTTTGGGGCTGGGGAAGGTTAGACAAAACAAGCAATTGAACTCTCGCCTCTGGGAAATCATGGATAGGCCTAAGCATTTTAATTTTTTTTTGACATTTAATAGATGACTGATTAATCAACAAGACTAAGTCTCAGTCAGGCATCTTAGTGCCTACTGAGCAGCTTCAGTGCGTTGAGCCAAATGCTAACACCAGCATCCTAACATGATCCCAATGTCAAAGCTAAGATGTTGATGTTTAGCAGATATAATGTTAACCATGTTCACCATTTTAGCTTGGTGTAGTGCGTTAGCATGCTAACATTTGCTGAGCTTATGGAATGTATTTTAGGTATTTGGTCTTAAACCAAAGTATTGGTCAATTTTGACCTGGTGATGACACTAGACAAAAAGTCAAAGATCATCAAAGTTAGTCATCATGAGGTGGGACAAACATCTGCACCAAAATTACTGAGATATTGAGATATTTTAGTCTGGACCAAGATGGTAGACATCCAATATTGTTATCCCTGAAGCCACACTAAAAAGGTAACTGACAAATTCATTAATCATGAAAATAATCATTAATTTCCTTAAGAGTTTGTTTTCTGAGATTATTATAAGTTCTCTGCTTTAACAGAAAGGACAAAGCAGACAAAAGTAATTGTTAACACATATCGCATCGTTGTCGCTAACACCTAAAACAGAGAATATGTGTGAAGGCATGAATCACCGTTCAGACAGATGCTTAACAGATGGTCGAGGCCCTGCATCTCTGTATCACTGGTGACACACATTGTGGAGGGCATGTTTGATGTCACTGCCCTTGCCTGTACTTACAGTGAGCAATACATTAGTCACAGGTAGGGATACAAGAATAAATCCCCCTTCAAGTGGGTTGAGCCATCTTAAGTCTATGCTTCTGTGTCAGATAAACCATATTGTGTGAATAGAAACACAAAGAGAGGGTTAGCACAAGAGAAAGGAGAAAAAAACTTGTTTTCTTGAAATTCACCGCCTGTTATGTCTAATTAGGGATGAAGAAGACGGAAAGCCCACGTTTGACCTGTGAGACATCAGTGAGGGAGTCAGAGGCCATGAGTCTGCTGAATAAATGAATAAGTATGGATTGTATGGATTTGGTCTGAGCCCTGTGGGATAAAGTAGTTTGCTCAGTATTCATACCCTGTTTTACAGTCTCATAGGCACAGTGCTTTTAATACAACAGTTAATTATACCCTGTTCTTCCTAGTGAGGGGGAATGTGGGGTCAATACTCCTTTTGTGCTGCCTTCTCATAGGTCAAAAAACAGGCCAGCGAGGAAATAGAATATGGGCTAGATATATGGAGACAGATCTGCAAATAAAATGGCAGCTTAGAATAACTCGAAGAGGAGTCTATTTTTGTTAAAGGAAATCCACAGTAAGTGCCTGTCTTTGGTTTCTTTACCCTCAAACCATATATACATTATATTGTAAACTTTCACACCCCAGCGAGGCAATGCAAACACCGTCTTAAGAATGAGTAATTTTCTGTCCTTTGATTCATAGATGTCTCAGTTAATTTGACTCTGTGTGTCCAAATATCTCCTGTATTGTATCCCCGAAAGGCCGGGAATATTTTTAAGAGCTGCATGAAGACCTAGAGCTCTCATGCTTGATAATGTGTGGGAAAAAAAGTTGCCTCTGTCTCCGGGAGAATTAGATCAGGGTCAGTGTGCAGCTCTGGGAGAGAAGCTTTGTCCCTCAGTGGGTCATCAAACACCAATGGCCATGCTGCTAGACAGTGAGGACAGGTGAAGGTGGCGTAAAAGGCAGCTGATGATCAGATCAGAGGAGGACGGGTATCGGCTGTGCACATGCATTTGTCTGTCACAAGTGGCTTGCAATCTGTTGATTACTTGGTGAGAGTAGTGTGTTCTTGTAAAGATTTTGTATCTCTGTGTTTTTGAGAGTGCTTGTAGTTTAACCTGCATAAGGCAAACGGTTTTAATGTCCGTTGTACTGAGGCCATTGCCTGCCTTTGCTGTCTGCCCTAAGTAATGCTGAGAATTTAGGGTAATGTTTCCCCCTACCCCCCAGCTTCCCCATCCTCCTCAGCACCACTACAAGTTTAATTTGAGAGGCTTTAAATGAGCGTGTGCTTGCATGTGTTGCACAACAGAATGTGTTTGAATTTGAATAGATTTCACAGTTCACTTTCCTTTTGTTGTCTTCCAGCAGTGGGCTACAATCTATATTTAGCTTGTGATTGTGAATGCTAATAGAGTCAAGGATTTTTCCGTTATGAATTCAGCTTATATAAATTAGAGGCAAGACCCTTGAGAGAATGAGTGTTTGTGGGTTTAGTGATCAATACAAATAAGACTTAATTTGAAGAAGTTCAAGAATGTGCATTGTGGGCTTTTTTGAAGCCTTGCAGAAAAACACCATCAAAGGCACCTTGGCATAGAAATAAGAAAAATGTCACTCCTGTAATTATCATAAAATGACAACCCTGTAATTGTGCTGTATGAAATTATGTCTCAGGAAAAAATGTGTGCATTCCTCAGTTTTTATAAGGCTGACACAAGCTGAACAATGATCTCCATTTTGAGGCCTACGGCTGTACTTATGGAGACTGGGGAGGGTTCAGTGTTTGGGTGGAAGGCGACGCAGTGTGACTCCAGTTTTGCTTTGCTTCCCAGACTCTCATTCCAGCTGGTCAGCAGCAGTTGGGTGGGCTCTCCTATTATAGGATCTGGTTTCCACTGTAGCAGGGGAGTGTTTACCCAAAAAAGAAAGAGAGAGAGAGAGGG
>JAPMOB010231516.1:11854-55767 GCA_029875015.1 Lepomis gibbosus
CAACATTCAGAGAAATCCTTGCAGTCAGTGTTTTGTTAGATAAACAGGATAAGCTGCAAGTTGCCTTTTGATTAAAGAAACAACACACCACCCTTCTGCTGATTGTCAGTTGAGCAAAGTCTGTTTTACCGCCTATGAGCAGATTGTATAAGCAGCACCTTCTTGACTAGCCTTCCTGTGAACCCGAAAGAGAAAATTCAGGAGCAGCAGCAAGACATAAACAAAACCCTACAAGAAAGAGCTTTAAGTCAGGCATTTACCCTATCTCGCCAGCATGCAAAGGTTGTGAAAGTTCTCTGGAATATGAGCTCGGAGATGGGACATAACTGAGACAGAGTGGCTAGATGTATTTTGAGCCACTCTTTCCAAAATGAAGCCCTGTGAAAGCATAACACAGGGTCTCTGGAATGCACAAAGTGAGCTTCATCTCACAGAGAGCTAGAGGAGTCTATAAACAGGACAGAAGACACACTCAACCCCATATTTGTATGTGTTTATGACGATCAGCAAGAGCTGATGGCCATATATAGGATTGTTGTGAAAAACAGCTTTTTCTGTATGCTGTATGGAGGTGTCTAAAGTTTGGAAGATTTTATTAAATGCCGTGCAGAGACTATTATTATAATAATTACATTGGAAATTAAAATAGTGTTGGAGTCCAAAAATCTGAGGAACTTTGGAAAATTGTGTTTACAAATAGCTGTATGATAGGTGATGATAATGATATCAGCAGTCATACTTTATCTCTTTCCTCACCTGTGATAAGAGCAGAGAACATTTACAAGACATTGTGCCCTCCATGCCCACTCCGCCTCTACCTCTGCTGCTTCCATGCAAAATATTAACATTAGTCACATATTCTCTTTTCTGTTTTCACTTATTTATTTCTTGACTCTTGTCTATGTTCTTTTTGCTTGAACAGAAACAAAACATCACAGAAAACTGAAATGAAAAGTGAAAGCTGGGAGTTCTGCTTCTTTCCAAAGGGAGTATAGGGAACAAAGGTACTCTTTGATCCAGCAGAGTGATTTTGCTCTGTGCACCAATTCTAGGTCTGGACCAGTGTGAGCCCCCCAGTGTTGTTCTCCCAGGCCTGACAATGGGCCTGCTGGGGGTCCCCATTGGCAACAGCGACCCAGCAGCAGTTAAAGTTACCCCAGAATTTTACAGAAAGTTTTCCTGGGAGTGATATAGAGTAATACTGAGAGTGAACCCAGGGCTTTTAATCACATATTCCAGCTATTGTTTGAGCTTACTCACAAGTTGATGTCTCTAGTGGGAGATGGTGTGGGTGAATCGAAATGATTAAATATAAGTTATTCTCTGGATTATAGACTCACCAGCATAATGAAAACACCAATCTTCAGTGTATAGCTCCAAGATAATGCAAACACTGACCGTCATCATTTGTCTGCTTTGAGTTGTGGCTTTCATTATAAATAAATCATTGAAAAACAAAGTAATCTAAATCCATTCAAAAGCAAAAGTGGGATCAAATTAAATGTTCTCAGTCAGTGTCTGAGCTGTTTTAGTGTCCAACATCTAAAAAAAGTATTGATTTTCTTCCCCATGAAATACATGAACTACATTAAAGTCTCTGCTCTAGTGTTATAGTTTGACTCTAACTGTATGTAAGCACCATTACATGGACAAATTGGAAAGAAAACAGAAAGCTTTTAAACAGATACGGCTAAAGAAAAGGAGGTCACCTGTTAAGGTCTGTTATGGTTTTCAGTCATCCAGGTCATAGTTATCCAAGAAAGGATAAAATCAAGGACAACATGACTTGGTTTAAGCTACTTGAAGACGTTTCAGCACTCATCCAAGAGGTTTCTTCAGTTCTCACCTGTTAAGGTGAAGCAGAATGGAGGATTTGTAATTACACTGTGATTATATGCAGAGCCAAGCCCTTGGGAGGTGAAGCGTATTGCTCCACTGCCAGTGATATCACTCACATCTACTTATCTCCTGCACCGCCAGCTAAGACTTGATCATTAGTGAATGTGTCGCTATTATGACTGTCCTGATAGTGCTACTCTAATGCTAGTCCTTTGTTGGCATTTCCCTCAGGGCAACTTCCTTTCCTGCCTCCTGCTGACTCCTGTTTCACTACAAGAGCCCATAAATGCAGGAAAACAGGAGATATGGCTTTCATTAGAAAATTGTCAGAAAGGCATTTCAAATTGAATTAGGCTCTTTCACAAGTCACACACTGGATGTGATTATTTCTGTGCGAAATTACACAAATAAAAGGAGATTCAGCTGATTGCTTGTCATAACAACATAGTTTCAGTGGCTGGGTGAACTGTTCTGACAAAATGATGGCAGGTTCAATGTTATTTTTCTTAACATCGCTGAATCTTTGTAAGAGCTGCTAGAACATGAAGTGAAGTCCACCAAAACTGTTCTGCTTAACATGTTTCAACCTGAACTGATGTGCTTCACCATCTGACATTTGAAGATAACCACAGAGTAAGTGGCTGGCCACAGTTTTTTTTTTTCTTCAAACAGAGAGCTCTCAGCCTCACTCATGATGGATGCCGAATGGCTCGTCCTGTGCAAAGAGGGAGATAATAGAAGCAGAGAAGTCAGAGGCACTCAAGCCTACTGATAACATGGTGTAGACTGTCAGTCACACAGCAGAGTGGACAAAGCGTAGGTTGTACTGTTTTGATTGCCTGCTTGATCTGATTTTTGGATTTGATGTTATACCGACATATTTCTCTCACAGTTGACTGGCCCAGAAATGAAATGTTATCCACTATTGTTTTTTTCGCCTCTGTAACTGCATCAGCTCTCTGGTGTACGGTGGCAGAGGTGGCTATTATAGTGGTAGGCTAGTTTGACATCCATCATTCTGTAGTTACACTGCACATCACCCATAACCAGCAGTGACAGTGACGTTAGTCCGTAAGCCATCCAGTAAACTGACCCAGGCTGCACGCACAAAATGTCAATAAAAGCAGAGACAGCTGTGCGGTGTATAGAGACCCAGCAATACCCTGCTGGGTTTTGGCCACTAAATGTCCATTATTATCTCAGCATCTTCCCCTACATCCGCCAGTATGTCTGGAGCACTGAGATTATTTACCTTCTATTTCCTTAGGCAATGCAGCTGAAGACGAGTCATCCATTATTTTGCCTTTCAAAGCAGAGAAACAGCTGAAAAGCATGTGGGCTGTTGATCTGTGCTGGAAATGTCCTTTAGGATATCAGCGGGATTTTATTATGTATCTTGGTGGACGCATCCTGAATGATTAGGCCAACTTTTGGATCAGACTGCAAAGGAAGATCTGCACCTCTTAATGAAAATCAAGTGGCTGCTCTGCAGTCAGCTCTGTTGGAGAAACTGGTATATCTGTCTATTCTAGGATGGATTTCATTCAGTATGAATGTTAAATGTTGGTGGGAAATGTTTAGACTTACATTTTTTGGGCTTTTAAACAAAACCTGATGTTTACATTAATGAAGACTTTTCTACTATCAGCATAACTGCACAGACTATACCTTGACATGTTGTTAGCCAAAACCGAAATGAAAATAACCATTTTTTGAAATGGTTTACAGTGTTTCTGGGTGGAGTTTCCCTTCAAAGCTGCCAGCAGTCATGTAACTGTAAAGTAGTAATATGACTATACCCGTAGCCAATTTAGGATTAAAAATATGTGGTTTAACAAGAAAGGGAAAAAAGTAGAGACAAACAGTCCGAAATGAAATGTCAAAGGTTTCAAAGAAATCTGACAGCTTATTATTTCAAAGGACTGCATTCCCAAGGGTTTGGAGCTTTCATGTGCTGGTGTGAATCTCACAGTCTCTGCTTCTTCTTTAGACTTTCAACCCAAAGAAAGGCACTTACTAAAGACAAATGGCAAATATATGGTTACTGGTCAATCCATAGCTTTGTTCTCTATCCTCCAGGGACACAGTGAAATACTTGAGAGGAGCTGAGCACTTTTTCCTGAGCAGTTGTTGGCCAGCTACTGGCAACTGGTGCATGGAGATTTCCCCCGATGGCATTCAGTTTGAGTAGGCACATTTATACTACACATACGCCACCTCAAACTTCAAACGAAAAAGGCACTGGTATTTTACAATTACATTCAACGTAGTCACTGTGAAATAGTTTTCACTGCTGAAACATGTGGTAGACGTATAGGAGCTAGTCAGTAAAGCCCAAAGTAAAAACCTGTGTGGTTTGATAAGAAAATCAGATACATGAATGGGATGAAGTAACTGGGCTGTGATTCTCATAAACTTCTTTGGGCAATAGTTAGGATTTCCTTTATAGGAAAAAAGAGTTTCCTTTCTGATATCTAGTCAGAAGCTCCCCTGGGGTTTCGCAAACATCCTCTTTCTTGGAAGGCAACCGAACAAAACAACAATTCAAAGCAGACTTGTACAGGGATTTAAAGGTGTGTTGTCTTCAAGCCAAAGTATTCAAGCAGTCATCCTTCCCACTGCTTATTGAAGGGCTCTCAGCAGGGTGTTGCTGAGTCTGGAAGACACCTGCCCTGAGCCACAGCAATCTGTAATCATGATCAAAGCTCTGATGCGTCAGCTGGGAGCCTGGTAGTGTCCTTGCTCTGCGCTTTGTTGTTTTGAGCGTGCTCTTCTCCCCTTGGCAAGCCCTTCAGGCAGTTACACAGGAGGTGAGTGGGAGTAGTTGGGACAGTGCAGGGTGGAGACACAGACACAAGCGAGCACTAGGACCAGGTTTGTGACAGGGATGTCTGCAGGACTTATTGATCTGTGAAAAGAGCTATACAGCCTCTCCTGAGTGACAGACAGACTACTATTTTTCACTCGTGATCTTGTGATGATGAGCCTCTTTCTGTTGCCTCGCTATGTACTCTGGATGTGTTTTATACTGTTTCTCCTGACACTTTTTTCAGAAATCTTGATCTACATTCCTCACATTCAGCATTCTACACTGTTCCCTTACACTGTCATTAACCTTCTGCGTTTGTTTTCTGTCTTTAAAACCCACCAAATGATTGATCATACACTGTGCAGCAAGCAATTAAGGAACCCCCCTCACACCTCCACTAAACATATAACCCTCTAACATCCTCCTTATCTCACCACTTTGTGAAAATTACCCTGTTGTTAGACCTTGAGCTTGAGAAGTAACACCTATCTAAGGGCAACATGTCGCGAGCAGGGCAGGACTGTGATTCATTGGCATGTATATGGCTGGCTATATATCTTCAAGAAGCAGTAATAGGTGGGGGTGGTGAGGTGAACACGGGGGAAATGGGCTGCTGTCGCTTGAGTGGCTGCTAATGTTGTATCTCCGGTGATAATATGAAACTGTTGGAAAGATGTCTGTTATTATTATGTTCTAATGGTCTTAGCAATAGAAAGGAAAAGCCTATAGCTATACATATGTTTTCATGATCAGTATTGATATGTGTAGTGGTTCAACTCCTCAGAGCCCAAGGTGACCTCTTCAAATTGCTTGTTTTGTCTAACCATCAGTCCATCATTTCAGCAATAGATATGTAGATCCTTTATTATCCTTTATTATATATTATAGAAAGGTTATAAGCATTACAAACACCATATCACATGTCTGTTCCTCTTTTAAAGAGGTGGTATTATGCTCATTTTCAGTTTCAAAATCCTATTTTGGGATTGTACAGCTTTGATTCAGCTTTAGGCTACATGCTGCCGACCAGCTTGGCAACATGGACCGGAGCAAGAGTTGTGAGTTATTAATCTGTAACAAAAGTATTTTCTATCCATAAAGTTTTAACTGAGCTCTGTCTCTACATCACAGTAAAAACTTTATGTCCATTGACTGTCTGGAGGGTAGCTAGTGTTTGAAGGGAGAGGAGAGGTGTGTGCTGCAGCTCAGTGTTTTTCCACCGGTGTTTTTGAGGGCGTGTCGGACTAGCTGCTTGGCAAGCGTTATTTGAGGTGCAAAGGGAAGCATCTGGACTACAATCGAGCTGTTTTCAAGCAGTTCAGAGCAGTGTTTTCTCTGGGAGATGGGAACTCCCTTTGGGGTGGACTTTGGGCTTTTTCACTTTGCAAACCTATTACATGCACAAAAAAGTTATATAACTCAATAAAGGAGACTGAAAATCCAAAAAGCATAATACCACCTGTTTAAAGTAGAGAGAAACACTCCACTCTCTCTCTCCACTATGCCATTGCTTTCTGCTCTGGCACGTCAACTGTGATCCAAACCTAATCTACCAGCCCAATAGTGAGAACCCTGCAGGAAGCATGGGGGCCCCAGGCACAGCACCATTGCCTCATCTGTCTTCAAGACAGGTCATAGGCATGGGCCAGCCTTGCGCCTGTTCTGTCGTTCTTGAATATAGTATGCAGAGCTACAAGAGCATGCTGAACCCTGAAGCCTTCATCTGGTCACCAGGTGGGCACCAGAGCAGTGGCCTGTGTCTTCCCCCCCATGCTCTGTTGGTGTGCATGGAAATGAAAATCAGTGAAGACGGCCCTCTCTCCCTGCAGGGGGGCCGCCAGCCCTTTCAGAGCCAAAAGGCAAGCTTGATCATACTCGCACTCAGAGGTGACGGTGAGCAAATAGCATGGGAATTTAGTTTCACTGGCTGTTCTGTTTGCACAGTTTCCTGTTTTCACTTCAGGTTCCACTTTGTTTTGGAAGCTGCTCACATATCACCTTTGCTGGCACATACTACGTTTGCTGAAACAACATTTTATATTTTTGTTTTCTTCCTGTTGTAAATTTCAGTCTACGCTTTGTCTCGTTGCCAGATTAGAGCAAACAATCAGCAGTTATGCAAACGTATGCACATGGTGCAGAGGCAGCCAAAGATGCTTCCCATCCGTGTGTTTGTTCTCCATTACGCTAAGATTTTAGGAAGACAAAGAATTGTTTGCAAGTCATCTGTGTTCTTTTTACTTGTGTTTATCACACACTGCATCCAACTTACTGCAGTTCAAAGGCTTTGCGGTTAGTTTTAGCAGCATTGTGTCTTTAGAAGTCAGTATATGAAAGTTTTTGCGTGGGTGTCTACCAGCATTCAAGGTAATCAGTTAAATTTTTAATTTCCTCCGTACTTTTGTCAGTTTATTGCATAGAAATCTTACTGTAAGCATTGGTTTTACTGAAAATTCAATGAATATAAAATGGAGCATAATCTTGCTGATGTTTTGCACACACTGTATATAGATCACCATTTCACCATACTGGAGCAGACAGACAGCTAACCTTATGGCGAGTTGTTTACTCTGGCAGGTACACTCAGAAAGTCTTGCAATTGTGGCAAAGTGAATAACATGTTGCCCCTGACAAGGCTGCTGCAGGCCAAACTCTTTGTTTGTTCGTTTTGAGAAGTCAAATACAGCTTCAACAAACTTTAACTTAACATGGTGAAGGAGACAAACATCCTGTTTCAGCTAAAGCCAGATGCTGATTAATTATCAGTTTAGTTTTAACATTTTAACAATTTTAACATTTTTTTCAGCAGAGGAATAACCTATGAAATGAGGTATTTGAGATAGCAGCTCACCTTTTACCGTCCCTTCCCTCATCTCTCCCCACTTCACTCTACACTAGCACAGAGAATACATTAGAAGGTAATGAAATAAGGCCATTTAAAGAAAGATTTAAAGTGAGTGTCAGTCATGGGTAAACGATCACATTACCAGTTGCCTATTGCAAAGACTTTCCTTCCCATTAAGAGGTATCATGATCTCCTCTAAAATATAATTATAATGGAAATGGACTCATGTCTATGCTCCTGAAATGTTCAGGAATATACAGATCATTTTATTTTGCTATTCTTTTTCTTGTCTGTGCATGTGTTGGTGTTTGGAGGCTTCATTAGATAAGAAAATCATCATTTGGCAGCTTGGCTATCCTGTCCTACATTTCCTGGGAAATGCATTTACAAGAAATGAAAGAAATTGACACCTATACTTCCTCCATTTGTAGGTACAAATCCTTGAAAAAACTGCACATCTTTATATTAAAAAGTAAAAGTAAAAGGAGATTCAGAGGCAAAGTCAGAGGGTAAAGATGGTTTTTAATCAGTCTGCTCCTACTCTGTGCCCCAAACCTCAGCTCTGTTACCTCCACTCTTTCCTCCTCCCTTTCTGGGGCTCCTGAAGGTTGATGGGAGCTGAGGCTGGGGGAGGGTTCTGGAAGGAAAGGGACTCTGGAGGCAGCCTGTGGAATCTTTGCATACCACCAGAGAAAGTGGGAGGGATTTTTACACCTCCACATCCCCCTCATGCCTCCCAGCCAGCATCATAAACTGTGCAGCCACAGCTGGTGTCACAGAGAAAGACGGAGAGAGAGGAGCGATGCCCTGCTATCTCACTTACCATCTTCTTTAAATAAAAGCCAGTAAGCAGAGTTGGGGGAGGTTACACAGAAGAGCGGAAGATGTGGCACCCGTCCCTACAGCAAAACACCAGATGGAGCAGATCTAAATCAAGTTCCCCCTGCTATAAATACAATGGAAAACAGGCAGACACAGGGAATAATAAGCGGCAGCATATGCTGTGGTCAACCTCTGTGGGTAGAAAGGAGTCCTATTCCTCCATGCTTTGCATATCTCCTCTGAATTCATCCATGAAGGCACTCCGTTTAGCACAGACCACAGCGGAGGAAGCCCTGGTAGCAGGGCATGCCAATCAGACCAGTGGCCCTATGTCAATCTTTTCTCTGCTGAGGAAAAACAAGTTGTATCCAATGAAATTTAAGTTATGTGATAAAACGCTGTGTTCACCTTTATGGTCCAGCAACTGCTCGATATTACAAGAGACGCAGTGCCTTATAGCTTGGTAATTAAATGTTGAACAAGGGACTAGTTGGGTTAAAAGCTGCTGTGGTTGTTTTTACCCTCCTCTCAGGTATGACAATCTTTGGATGGGTGGAGGAGGGTTTCCTTTGTTGGCCCTTAGGGATCAATTAAGCCATCAGGGGAAAGAGGCAATAATAAGACATGTAATGGAAGCTCCCTGTTCCTTGGGGAACAGTGTTAAATTCATCACCGCCTCGTGTTCACATATTTATCACTGGCACATTACAACTTGTAATCAGTCACAGATGTCAGGGGTGGTGCTGACTCTGTCTCACACCTCATGTCTTGACACTGGTATAAACTACTGCATAATGCATTTAATGTTTTTTTTCCTGCAGAGCACTATGTGAGGCTCACATGTGGACACATAAAATGAATTAGGCAATCAATTATAATATTGCAACATAACATTTTATAGTATCTTTGATTCATAGATGGAAAGTTTCATCACAAATTGGGTCAAAACTCAGTTCACTTTCCTTACAGCATGATGTCTCTGCAGAGAAAACATACAGCGGTAACACCTTCCCATTTGAAATGAGCTTCCAGTTGGAGCACACTCAACACATGAAGTGTGTGAATGTTTCATTTTCACATCATAACGCATGCTCCACATGCCTGTCTGCCACCAGAGTTGGCAAGTCTATTTGCAGCTTTTTTTCCAGATTTGGTTTCACACTTCCTTCCACAAGTTGGTTTCATTCCTGCACTGCTGGAGCCCAAATGGGAAAAACCTATTTGTCAGAATAAACAAAAGGGCAAAAACATTAATTAAGGTGCTTGATATTTGTAATCCTCCCAATCAAACAGATTACAGCCCAACTCCAAGGCTGATGGGTGAGTTTACAAGTTGTGTTGCCAAGGTGAAGTGCAACAACAGTTTCAGTCCAGCAGTTCAGTGTACTGACCAAAATACTGATGCACTGCAACTTGTATTTTCTGTGTATTGGAGTAAAATGGTGTGCTAGCCAACCTGCAAATTTCACTTATTGTGGTTTTGCAAGAACTTCAGCCACAATGTAAATAGTTGACTGACAGTGCTTTCCTTCACTCAAGGTTGGATATTTCTTGTCACTGTATGGCTGACAACAGTGACAAGAACAACAGTGAACACTCAACAGTGGAGGGTTGATGAATGAAACATTCTCATCACTACAAAGTCTGCTGCTTATCTACCACCCCACCTTGTTTTCCTGCTGTGTTGTCTACCTCCCTGTGACCTCCTAGAGACACAGAGCATCCAGATAACCATTGTAACCCGGTCGCGCTCCTGCCTCCGCGCGCGTGGTGAGAGAGGCGAGAGAAAGACGCTATTCTGCTGCAAAAAAAAGCCACCGACTGAGATTACTCTGAGTAGCATGCATGGGAATAAATTAGCCTACAATATAATAGACTTTTGTATATCTCTCACTTTACCCCTAATGGTCTGAATAACTCACTGGATTTGACGCTTTTTAGAAATAAAGTTGCTGACGCTCGGAAAAAGGTAGGCAGCAGCAGTCGATTGATATTGGCAGGGACATCTCCCTACCATCCCTACTAAGTTCTACACCCTTGCCTTCACTCATGTATTCTTACAAACCCTTGCTGCACCTGACTGTATGAACACATCACTCACTTGGCTGTCATTGGTCTTTCCATATAATTTCTAAATTAGCATAAAATTGGATGTGTTGTCAGCACTGCCAACTTACAAATTATCCAGCAAAATTGAGCAGAAAGCAGCCATAGAATCATACTTCATTTTATACTGACAAAAGCTAGTGGAAGTAATTATTCACCAGGTTTTGGAGTTTAGATGTTTTTGACTCATGTCATCATCTGAACTGCTCCCTACATTTCGGTGTTTGGTTTGCCAGCTGTCAGGCTCAGTCCATTCTCAGTGGATGTTCTCTGAGTTTACAAGCTGTATGGAATAGAATTTATGGGATTTTAGCTATACAAGCAAATGTTTACCTCCTATCAAACAGATGATTGTTAATGATAACATCATGATACATGAATTGGTCCATGTAAGAACTCAGTTTTTCTTCCACTGGCCTTCTTATTAAGTAAAGTAAATCTTTTTTATGACGTTTGTCTCACTGACTCCCTGTTGATTTACAGTTCAGTATGAACAGTCACTATTTTATGTTGATATGTTAAGTCCCACTCCTGCTCTTGTTTCAGTATTTCAGTATTAAGGAATTTAGGACACGATTTCATGAGCCCATAAGTCTTATGCAACACTTCTTTTTATTTTTGGTGCTGCGTGCACATTTTCCATAGTTTACTTGTCATTTAGAAGAATGAGGAGTCTAAATAGACTGACTTATTTCAAATAAGCTGCCTTGATTAACAAAGCAGTTTTTACCTGAAAACTGTCGTGAGGTTAGAAGCTGAGGCCAGTAGCAGACAATGTTATCCAGTGAGTCTGTCTGGTCTATTCTACCAATTGCTCTGCTTCCTTGCCGTGCTTAGACACGTATGTGAGATAGTACGTATCTAAATTTTCTCTATAGTAATAAGAACATCTGTAAGTGGTCTAGCAGATCCCTTAAAAACATGGATAACAGAGACGCTGTGAGAGTCTTACAGAGCACTGCCTGCCTAGTTGGCCCTGCCATATGGTGTTGGTGAAGGAGCCAGCGCCTGGGGATGATGCAGCCGTATGGTGGCAGGAAATACACAGACACTGCAGTATGGCAAAACAAGACAGAAGACTAATGCAAGTCTCCTTGCTACAATGCAAACAACAGACCTAACATGAGAACATGCAGTGTGACAGAGACAAATGAATGAGTGGATAAGAATGGAAAGGGTCAACAATGACCTTCAGACTAAATTATAAGGTGCACAGCTATTCATTTGTTCTCTGCATGCCCATAAAGACTAATGTTCTTTAATACATGATTCTGCATCTGCATATTTCCCTCTTGCCTCTTGTCCCATTTAACACTGTAACAAAAGAGCTCTGATAAAATCTGTCTTTCTCTAAAGCGCCACAAGCTTCTTATTGAATTCAGCCTTTGCCACAATCTCATCAATGACATTGCGTGTCATTGATGAGATTGTGGCAAAGGCTCTGCTGCCGTTTGACATTTTAAAGGCATTTTTGTTCTGCCCTCTGTTACACACTTGAAAAAATGATTGTGGAGCATTTGGAGGATTGATGAGGGACTAAAAGCCCAAGCAGAAACCAGCCCGAGGAATCTGTTAGCAGCAGTGAATGGTTGGGCGAGTAGGTGGGGGTGGCTCTCCAGTATTTTGTGTGACCTTTTCAGAACGACTATGAGGATTTCGGTACCATCTGTACCCTCCGGGTACCACTAATCCCATTGCTGCTACACTCAGCAGTAATGGGTACCTTAAACCTTTGCAACATGCCCCTGATCTTAGTTACACACACACACACACACACACACACTCACAGGAACACACTCCTTTCTTTGTTGTTTCCACTGGCATACATCTCATATAGCTCCCGTTGCATTTTTCTTACTTCTTCCTGCATTAGTGCATTGTGTTCTAGTGTGATTTATAGTTAATGCTTACCCTCTGCTTTTCTGTGGACATTTTGTCAAAACAAAACAATTTCTTTGGGATTTGCTAGGAATACTGTTCTGTATATCGTTTGTAAAGCTTACTGCTCAATAACTAAACCAACACACACACACACACACACACACACACACACACACACACACACATACATACATGTAATTAACAAAGTGGCATGATTTAGACATTTCATTTTTTTCTCCCTTTGACCTGAAGTTGAATGCACAACAGATGTATGCTGTTTTTGCTGCTCTATCAGTTTCTCTCCATCTCCACCTCGTCATTCTTTTGTATTCTCTCTTAACCCCGTTGGCTGAACTTTGAAGTGCTTCCTCCTTCCTAAATAAAAGTGCACTGTCTGGGTGTGTTTACTGAGTCACTTGCGCTGTCATGTTCATGCTCATGTGCCTGCCATGCCTGGGCTCTGAAATAAAAAAGCATCTTTTGAGACAGAATTGGTCCTTGCTGAGAGGAAGCCTATTTTAACTTTGGCTCCATGACAAAAACTGAAAATGGTGGAGAAAAAAAGGAATTCCAATCCTGTGTTGGTCGTTGGAACCACAAATAACAGAAGCATTTATGAATTCATTCTCAGATGTGAACTGATTCTTTGTAAGCACACATACATATACCTCACTATTACCTTCAACGTCAGCATTATTCCTGATGTTGGTGATCTATCTTTGGCATTCTTTGTCTCTGGCAACTTAATTTCCACTCTTGTCGTGACAGTCCTGAGAATGCGCTGTGTGTCAGAAAAGGTTTAGGAATTTGTTTTGTTTGACACTTACTTCAGCGTCTTAGTTTCCTGTCAAGTGTGTTGCAGCTACTGGAGGTTTTCTGTTTTCTTTTCATGACTGTTCACCTCATTTTCCTATTCTCTGAATTCCCCTGTGTGGAAAACCCAACTCTTATGCCCTGACTCTGTTTTCCTCTTCTCTTGGTTGAGTGAGATATAGTGGATGATCAAAGTCTTGCTTCCTTATTGTGGTGGAGGAAAACAGAAAGAACCTTCAGGATATGGCACAGATTTCTCTGTGGGATATACGCTGTGGACTGCCAGAACAGCTCTTCATATTATTTTCCTTTGTTATGTTTTTTAATGGTAATTAGTTTTACTGTGAACACCTTTAAATTGGTGTGGGCAAAAGATCTTTCTTCAGCCATCAAGAGACCACTTGAAGTGAAACAGAGAAGCAAAAATTGTGATATTAAACTCCAGGGAAGGGTTTTGCCTCTGATAATTCTCACATAATTTGAAATGATTTTACGAGGTACTATAGGAGGTGATGATGAAGAGGTTTGAATTTGGTGCTGCAAGTCACAGCGATAACAGTAGGATGGAAGAAACACACACGATTGACAGTCCAGCAGTAAGAGGAAAGCTCAGCCACACTCTATTGGATTTGTGCACCGTAGCCGTATGCAATATTTTCTCCTTGCCTGTGATTTATTATTGTGAATCTTTCATGCAGGACAGGTTTTTTGGTGTTTTTCATTAAACTGGCTGAAGTGTGTAAGTGCTTCCCTGAGGAATGATTCATCGCTGGTTGGCCAGGACGCAACCAAAGCTCACCTCCCTAACGTATGAACCATTGGAGCAGCCGGAAGAGTTTTCTACCTGGTGTCCCCTTAGGTTTCTGCTGTTCATTCATCTCGGCATTGATTTTAATAGTTGGGGTGGTGGGGGGTTGGAGCTGCAACTTTTGAGGGATGGATGATCTGCTTGCTACAAAGTCGGATCTCATTTATATTTTTTTATAGCTCACAAGGAGAAACACTATATTATAATGGAGCACAACACTTCCTTCTGGGTGATGAATTGTGGGTGATTGCCTTTGGGGACAATCAAGACAAAAGTCAGAGTCACGTTTACTTTTTTCTCAGGCACAGTGCAGGTCTTTGTATGCTGGCAACAACACTGCATGTGCAAAAGATCTTAACACTGAATCCCCCATCCAATGATGTCTGTGATCATCAGATCAGTGGTGTAGTAAGGACACAGTGACCTTCAGGTTAGGGGGATGGGCCGTTTCTTTCTGTAGGAACTTACCCAGTGGGCTGAACTCAACCTCTCCTCCATCAAGAGTTCCCATTTCCCAGACACCAGCAATTGTGTCTTAATGAATTCACTGAATACTAAACAGGCCGCCTAAGCCCATGGGGCGGGGCAGGGCTTGACACAGACAAGGTCCTGTATAAATATGCAGAGGAATTTTTTCACATCACATTCCTCCTGATTTAGATAACAACAAAAAAAGAAATTGGGGTTGTTGCCTTTATGATATCTCTTTGAGTCTAGTCTGTTTTGTCGCTTGTGTTGCTGTCCTGCATCTTCTTTCAGTTAATACACTTATTTGTCTCATTATGGAGTTGTGACAATTCTGTTTTGATTTTGGCCACACCATGTGATTGTTTTGTCCTCACTGACTTCAAATCGCTCCAATTCAGTGTGCATTATTTTGTCACTGAGACCCTGTTTTATATAAATCTTTCAGCACCACTGGCCAGAGGTTGTATTCTCTAACATTAATCAAGACTCAACAGACTCCTAATCTTTTATCCGAGTCCTGTTAGCCCCACGGACAAACTCTTTATGGCTCAATCAATCAGACTGACTAGCTCTGAAATGTCCAGTTGTACATTCTCAACAGCCCTTGGCAGGTTATTCAGTCACTGTGAAGCTAACATAACAGTGATACAGTAATCAACAACAAAAATAGATTCATCCCTGAAAAAAAATTCACATGCAATGACCTATGATCTTGGCCATAAGATTTTCAGCCATAATTTGTGAGCAGTAGCAAGTCCCTCTTAAAGCCACAGGCACTCGAATTGATTCAATCAGGCGACTCATTGTGGATGAGCTATTTTGACAGTGAATGGGAGCCTTTGTGGACACATGACATTATAGAGGGGAACAGTTCTGCCTCATCACTGACAGCCCTATAATGAAACAAAGTTAATTTTTGCTGTGAAGTTTCAGTTTCATCCTACAAAGTTGAACTCTTAAGTTGATCTCAGTGCAGCATACCCAAGTTTTATCTCTCATTTTAAGATTCTGAAGAGTGCTGTTCATGTTCATGAATACTGATGGAACTTTATAAAGCTCTATTTGCACGGAACTAATATAACCTGAGGTTGGGAAGTGATTTGTATAATTGAGGGAGATCGCTGATGATTTTAATCCTGATGCAAGTCTGCTATGGTTATAATTTAGGTAAAATTCCAATGCAAATTACCTGCCACATCTTGGTGAAGTCAGGGATCCCTGGGTAATACTTACTAATCCCCTACAAATTGAATTTGTTTTTGGCATCAAATGGTGTCCAAATTTTGCTCTTTGTTATAAAACATTTGGCAGCAGTGGAAACTGTAGAGGAAGGTTGTGAACGCTCTTGGAAGCGTAGCTTTGCTTAGTGACAAGCAAAAACATTTTGACTTTACTGACTTCAACCTACTGAATTTAATTTTCAAGTCCTAATGTTTTTGAGAAAACACAAAGATAAGGAACTCATAGATAAATTACATGAGGTCTGAACATACTATGCTGTTAGTCCTGTGCAAACTGAGCATGAGGCAATAAAAGTGGAAATTCATTCTAACCACCCTGGCTGTTCACTGGGGCTTGAATAGCATTGTTCCCACATTGCATCTTTTTTTTCTTGAGTTTTTTTTTTCTCCTTGAAGCATTTCAGTGAGAGGCAGTTTTGCAAGGACTCCGGGAACTATTGATTTTCATTCGTCCTTGGTCCTATGCTATAATCTGTGGATTCATGGCATCCACTGACTCTTATGACATGAATGCCTGCAGCTTGATTGAAGCCATGTGTTTGTGAGGCAGTAGTGTAACAGAGGTGTTAAGTCTGTATTATCTGAAGTATAGTAAAAAGAAACTTGGCCAGGGCACCGCTTTGTTTTAAATGTTCTCCTATTTATTAGAAACACATCATGCTGAATAGCTCCATTGTTCATTCTGCATTACATCATGGTTTTTCACATTTTCCTAAATGGACACAGGAGTAAATAAAGGAAAGCCATGGATTTATTTCTGGTAATTAGCTATGTATCAGTTGTATTCTCTATAATTACCCATATAAACTGCTTCATTTTCAACCCACCTGCTAGTGCTCAACCCTTTGGGTTTTAATTCATACTCATCTAACAGGTTTTATTTCTTTACTTTAAAAGTTTTTGATTTAGTTTGCCTCAGGGCTCAACTGACAAAATACGAACAGTTTATCAAGATGAAGATTTAATGAATGTGCCTGTCAGAACAAGAACCAAGTCATCACATTTAGCCAGTGCTCTGTCCAAGAAGCAAAAAAAGAAGACATAAAAATAATAAAAATGGGACAAGCCCTCAGGCCTTCCGCATATTTCATCATGTTTTACAACATTTTTAACAACAACGTGAAATAAACAATTGCCACTATCATGTCTCTTTTTCATCCAATCAGTGTTAAGAAACTGCAGTTTATTCTAGATTTTATTTTATTACCCATGGTTTTAGAAGACTCCCTAACAGCATGTTAAGAAGACAAGACTTCACTGGGATGTTGCAGTTTCATCACTAACGTTTATCTCAACCTAATAGCATTTTACTTCAATTTACCTCCGTACTTTTTACTACCCTTGTCAGGGATTGCGTGGCAACATAACAAATCAAGATCTGTTTGGTTTCAATCTGCGGAATCATCGGGGCAGAAATAGCGTTTCATCCTTGAGTGAACAGGATAACCCAGATATTATATGATTATGTAGAATCACAATACCAGTTCAATGTCATACAACCTGTCAAATGCACACACAGTCCTGCACAACCTGATCTCTTCCTCTCCATTGTATTGCCCTATTGTATTGCTCACAGATTACTTGACATGTTACATAATGTGTTCTCATTTCGGCTATTCACCTCTTCCTAAAGGGCTCTTGAATGTCACACTAACAGCATGTTATGAAAGAGGAACCACTTAAGCATCATCATATTTATCTATCTACTATACAAAAACTAGGAAAACACTTAAAACCTCCATCAGTTTAAACTTTTTTTGTCACTGCTGAATTTTTATGGTAAATAGAGTTTCCGCCAGCAGCCAGTTAGCTTAGCTTAGCATAAAGATAGGACACGGGCAGAAAAGGCTACCCTGATTGTGTGGTGATAGCTTCACATTTGTATTACAGAAATGAGAGCCAGAAAGCAAAGCGCATTTCCCAAAATGTCTAACTATTCAAGTGGTTCAGCATTCAGGTGAACTAAAGAAATTTGAATGGAATAGTATTTTCCATTGACTGTTTAAAGGAATGGACGTAGTCATTGTTAAGTCACCCACTAGTTTCTGGACTACCATTTTGATGCCTCAAGTTTGGCCATTAGGTCGTCGCCATGTTGATTTTTTGCAACCAGGAACCAGATGTGACAATATTCAGACGAGATGGTGGCGCTAGCTAGCTTGGTTAGCTAGGTGCAGCTGTAATTCACTTTAACTGTTATTTTAACCGGGAATTTTGGCTAGCTAAAAACAGGCTTAAAACAAAACATACTTACCAGAAAAATGAACGGCTGACTCGTAATATTCTTTTTCAATGGCGCTGGTTAAATGTATACAGAGCAGCAAATAAGAGTCGCCTCTAGCCTGATTAACAGGTTGCCATGGTAATGACTTGTCAATCAGAGTCCCCTCTGAAGAATACTCCAATTCATCGTCTATTTTCCTCTAAACTGGACCATAATTTACTAAATGAACATCATGTATTGAAGAAGACTTGAAACTCATTAGGAAAGTGTTTACTGAGGTGATAAATCAGCAACACAAAGGAGGTTAACCCTGCCCACTAGTACGTGGGCCGTGAGGCCGATGTGAGCAGCTGTAGTGTTAACCAGTCGACATGCATATAATCAATAACTTAGGTTAAGCCACACACTCGGTAATGGTTGTGGTAAGGGTAATTGGTTTCGGGGAGCTGTCAAGATTAACATAGCTAGCTAGCTGGCAGTATCAAAGTCAACAAGGGTTCTAGAAATGCAGTTCCGGTCCTAGGATTGCAGTCCTGAAACTGCAGCATCTGCACTCCGTACTGCAACTACATACAATCCTTCCAGGTGGACTCACTTTTCAGACCGGGAGGTTCCCGGTCCAATGTAAAAATGTATTTACTTCTAAAAATAGTCAAACCTACTGCCTAAAATCTACTGGGTTTTATGCTTTGCAATAAATATTCAGGTGCTACTGAGATTTCCACTCTTACTGAATGGTTTTCACATTACGCCCACACAATGAAATGCTGAGAGCAAAAGTGACCTGTTAGTTTAAGATATATTTGATTTGGGGGGATCAGTTAGGGTAAGGCTGCTTAAACTCAATCCCCCAAGGGTAAAAAACTAGCCTGTGTCCCAGAAGACAGTGTGAATGCAGTGGGCCGGCACTTTAAACACATGCTACGGAGTACTTTGTACACTTGGCAGTGGGAGTCAGTTTTTCCTCGATCCCTGAAGCGTTGCATTGTCTTTTGATAGGAGGCTCTTTGTGTTTGCTGTATGGAGCTGCTCACATGAGGAGCCCCAGTACTGTCAGAGAGACATTTTGATGTCTGGCAGTGTCTGTGTGGAGGATACTGAAACATTCACTGCATATTTGGATAGTAATAACATGAATATTAAAGCATAGATTGCAGCATCTTTGATTTCCCTCTCCCCAGAAGACCTTGCGTTAGCATGTTTACTGCTCATTGTAAAGGATAATCAAGGCAGGAACGCATTGCTGTAGGTATATGCTGACTTTTGATCACGTGGCCTACTGTAATGCTTTTCTGTCAGGCTCTGTCAGTGGAAGGAGGGTGCTGCTCAACACATCAGACATGACCCAGTTAGAGAGCTACACTTGTAGGACCCTATAAAGTGGCTCCTACCCTGAGGAGGATTTCCATATTCTATGGCTTAATTGTTCTCCTTATATATTTTCTTCTTCCATGGACTTAATGGATGGAACAGCCATCATTTTTAATTGAAATGGCAGACTAGCCTGCATTTGTTTTTTTAGCCTACAGTTTTTTTAGCATATTTTTTCACTTTGGATTTTTAAATGACTGAAATTTCATTTAAATTAGGCTGGAGAACTGTTACCCAGAATCTACTGTAAGTTGGCTTTGACTCTGACTTTGTCATGTGCAAGTAAAGTAGCTTATCATCACCACCCTGCCACCAAGCCTCACAATGATAATAAGTCATTAAAATATTGCAAGATATTGCAAAAACTAATCTTCCAAGGCAGCAAATTAACACCACTGCAGCTTGGTAACAGTCAGGTGATCTTCGACATGGCAGGTTTTCTCAAATACAAACATAAATGAACTCATTGTTTCCACTGTTCTTCATGCTTTAGATTCTAACACTATTTCAGCACATGAGTGACTACATTTGTAACATTTTGGAAATACCAGAAAAGGACTTTTTCTCGGATGCTGCTAAATTCTTTCCTTTGTTTTTTTTGCCTGCCTCTTATTTGACTTCTCCTCTGAACTGAAAGGAGGGGGAACGATGTTCAATTTGCAATATGAGATCAGAAGAGACATGCTTGAGGTTGCAGGGCGGCGTGGGTTTGTTGCTGGAAAGAATGAGACTTACAGAACATATCTGTGCCCTCGTGTGAAAAGCTCATTGTCCCCACACATCCAGAAGATGTTCTCTTTTGAACCTTATTTGCTACGTGTTTAGCACGCCCCAGTTTCATCAAGTGTGGTGCTTCTGAGATGTAGACCTAATGCTGTTTTTTCTGCTTAATACATGACCACTGCTTAATGAACCAGAAGTTAATTTTGCTCTTGTAATTGGTGTGTTTATTAATTACCGGTTATAGTCGGAAACTGTGTGACAAATGAATGGTGTGATTAGATAAGACCAGTTCTTGACAGAATGCTTGTAGCAAACGCACTGAAAAAGATCAATATAACACAAGCTGCTCGTTCCGCCTAGGGCCAGAAATGGTGACTGATGGGTGGACACAAACAGAGACTGTGTTACAGGAGAGTGGCACAAGCCAACCAGCACATACTACACATACATCACATTGGGTTTGTTTTCAGCCTTTTCCTTAGGAATATTTCATCAAAACTGATGATGTAACAGTTAAAGTAGTCTCACTTTTGATGGTTTTCCTTACCAGGACCTTTCTGGAACCTATATTTTAAGTATATGTTAGGCTTTAATCAGTGCTTAATTTGTAAATTAAGCGTGTGAAATGTGCCGCCCGCCAAAAATAATTAATTAGTAATTAATGATCTAATAATTACTTATTGAAAACTCTTGGCGCACCTGCACATTGTTTTAATGGGGTGAACAGAAACCATGATTAGCTACCAAATAAAATAGTAGATAAGGAAATCAATTAGACTCACCCTATTATGCTGGATGAAATCTTGGATTTTATTTGTGTAGAAGGGCAGTGCAGTGACTGAGAGCACTTTAGAGGTGCCGGAGCACAGAAGGCTTAAAATAAGAGGTACTGGAGTGGCGTTCTGGCTAGCTCCAGCACAAATTAAGCACTGGCTTTAATGCTGGGTTCTTAGCATTTCCATTGTGTTTAACAAACTGGGCTGGCTGTCCAAAATGGCATCTAATTGCAGTTTGCTCTGCTGTACATAAAAATATAACACATACAAACAAAACACAGCATAACAGTAGGGGTTGGGGGGAGCAGCCTACAAAATATATACATAGAGGTACAGACAGTAAAGGTAATGTTGCTATAGACTGAACGAATAATGGTACAGATATTTATAGTAATGTTTATCATAATAATCATAATGTTAATGATAATAATAACAATAGGACTAGTATCAATAACTAACTCAAGCAGGAACATGGGGGCAGCAGGTGACCCACAACCACAGATCCAGACTCCTCAGGTCCAGAGCCAGAAACACCATTCAATGGCTGATGGAATAAAGGAGTGTTTGTAAATGTCTGAACATTTCTTGTGTTGGTAGTAGCAAATATCAGAGGGAAGAGGGAGAAATCCGTCATGGAGAGGACGGTCACACTGAATGAATAATCAGAGCCTGATGTATAGCTTGTTTGTCACAGAGCTATGTTTTCACTGGTCTGGTCAGTAATGCACTTTTCCTGTGTTTGATATTCAAGTTGTAAAGCCACCAAAACATGGAGAAATATAAAACAGACTCCTCAAATAAAGGTAGACTGGAAGATCTTCAGTGGAGTGTGTTCAGAGAAAAAAAACATTTTCATCATGGACAATTCCATTCAGTTTTATTTATATAGCACCAACACTCCTCTTGTCCAACTGGATGATTATGGGATACTTTTTGGGAAGTGCTGTGTAGAAAAAAACACAGCAGTTTAGCAAAGTAAAATTATATTAACAAGATATTTCAAGACTACTACTTAACAAGCACGATGTAGCTTTGTAAAGAAGTAAAGATCACTGAGTAGACTATTGGCTAAATAATGCTTGAATGCCAGCCACTGGCAGCAGCAAGTATTTATGTGCTTCAATTTGCACATCACATATCACACGTACTTCACATACTGTCTTTAAATCCCTCCTTTCTCTGCATCCCCCTCATCCTCCATCTCTCATAGCTCCAGCATCTAACGTTTCAACTGAACCTCCAGATCCCCGTCTCGCCCACATAAAAACACCAGTTTTGCCTGCAAAAATGCTCACATAGGAGTGAGCCCTTCAGAAAACGACTGTTGATCCAGCTTGAATGACAGAGAGAGAATCAAGACATCACAAGAAATGCAGGCATGAAAGCGGCACATGCTGATGTGTGCCTTGTGTTTCAAGTGAAGAAAAAACATGCCTCAACATGCAGGGATGGGTCTGTTGACAGATTTGTCACATGGGCTGTTAAAGCTGAAATGACACTTTGGGACCCTGTCACTTTCTCTAATTAAAGCCACACAACCATTTTTATAATATCACATTAATAACACTAAAGAATGTATTTATTGATTAATTCCATGCGAGGAACCATGTAACATTTTGCACAGTGCGCACATTTTTCCAGCTATGTTGTGGGTAAAGGCAATGCTGCATAAATAAGTCTATATTCTAAATTTGTTATCCTTAAGATTTCAGTCCTGATTGACTTGGCAAATCTTGGTTACCATGGTATCTGCAAGTATGTTTTAATTCTACAGCAAACACTCCTTGAGCAACTGCTTGGTCAGAAATACAACAGAAGGTATATCTTTTAACAGCACAGTGTAAAATAAGGCAGTGTAAAATAATTGAGTGAGTAGTTTTCCTCACAACAATTGTTTACCTCACTGAGAAATTGAAAGTCTTTATCTAACAGCTCACTGTAGCTCTCCTTTTTGTTCCATTACTCCGTGCAATATTTAAAACTGATTGTTTTTGATGAATGACTGCTGTCAGCACCAAAGTTGGTGATAAAAGCATTCTGTTTCCCATGGCTGCTTCTCAATTAAAGCCACCTTGTGTTTTGCCTTTTAATGGCTTTTAATGTGAAACAGCAGCAGTAGGAAATGTTGGGTTTGCATTAGCAGTAACTTAATAAAGCTCTGATAGGCTGTAGGAGAGTGAACAGTGAACAATGAGGCTGAAATCAGTGAGATCAAATTAAAAACAGTAACGCTGGATTACATGCTGCATTGCTTCCTGTGAATCCCTCATGCATAGGCAATTTGTATCCAGTGCAGG
Organism: Lepomis gibbosus; assembly: GCA_029875015.1. Lineage (NCBI taxonomy): Eukaryota > Metazoa > Chordata > Actinopteri > Centrarchiformes > Centrarchidae > Lepomis > Lepomis gibbosus. Next base: position 34,878 of record JAPMOB010231516.1, read on the forward strand.
GATAGTGGACTCTCACCACTAACAATGAAAATGGCCATATAGAAAAATAAATTACAGAATGTAAATATATAAAATGCAGATGACAAGTAATATCAGAAAAGTGGTTTGATTCCATGCAAATCTTAAGGATTATAACTTAAAGCACCCATTTAATGTCAAATCTTAAAATCGTATTTTTCCTAGTTCTGTTAAATATTGTTTTGGCACTGCACAGACCCAGGTGTGGTTACTATTACATTTCCCTCCCTCTTTCGGATGATTCTCCGAGCCCAAAAGGAAATGTCTTACATTACGCAGGCCCATGCACGCAGATCCCAACTCCAATTCCCTGGCCACCACAATTCTCTCCAGCTTAGTGGCAGCCTTTTCTCCATGTCCTCTTTGGCCTTTTGAATGATAACCTTGAATGGTATTGTCTTGGGGCTTGAAGGAGGGTAAAGAAATTCCTTGGTTCTTGACAGAGAGCATGATAGCTTGACAAAAGGCATCAGCACTCCCTAAATCAGAGAATGTGGGGAATATGAAAAGGGGGCAGTGTTTCATTCAGGTAAAAAGCGTTGACAGAAAAAAAGAATGGGGAACAATGGAGCAGCTCTGATGGAATAAAGCACTTCTCTGTGTGCTTTTTAAAGCACTGAAAATGCTATTTCAAAAGTGAGCTCAACTGCGATGATGAAATCTGAGGCAAGGATATGCAGAAGAAAGTTCACTATATTAGAGCAGATGTGTATTGAACACTGATATTTAGGACTGATTGTATTTGGTTAAGTCCATTTAAGAGAACTCTTTCCCAGTTCATAGCATAGCCTTTCAGAGAAGCCATTAGGCCTGAGATAGTCATTCGGATAACGACTGGATGGAGATCAATTGAAACTCGATCTGTGAATAAGTTGTCTGGCCTCTTAGATTCTGCACTGTGCACTCTCTCTGACCCTCTCCTCTTCCTCTTCATCTCTTCATCCAGAGAAGACTATCAGGTATCAGCTGGCTGCCATAGCAACTGAAACTGCTCAAAATGGGCTAAGGTTTTACAAACAGTGGTTTTTGGCAAAAAATCAGCAAAGTAAACAAACATACCTTCCAGGCTTGTGTTGATAAGGGTGGCGCATGAACCTCTCCTGGGGTCTCATTTATAAATGGTGTGTACGTACAAAACGGCTGAAAACGTGCATACACCACTTCCCAAGCAAAGGTTGTTATCTATAAAAAACAAACTTGACGGGAAAACGTGCGGCCCTGTAAGTAAACTCTAAACCATGTGTACGCGCATAGACTGGGGAAATGAGAAACAGCGACTCACATGGCAGAAGGATGAAATGAATAGGCTTACTATTGTGTAAAATAAATGGAAATATTACCTCTGTGCATTATAGGCATAAAGCCTTTCTGAATAAACAAACAACCGCTGATTTTTTTTGCCAGGATTTGCTGTGCTTTTCTTCATGGAGTCAGTATGTGTCAATATTAATGAGGGGCGTTTTACTGACCATTTATAGGCAACTATGAAGGGTCAGACATGGAGTTCCCTTACATGCACCACATTTCAAGTTGATTGTGATTTATAAAGGATACTTGCTTACAGATGTGCGTACGCACGCATATTCAATTATGAATATTTTTTGGAGTGAGGATTCTATGCACAGTTTTATAAATGAGACCCCTGATCTCCCAGAAAACCTAGGGCATTTTTACATTTGACTTGAGGGAGAGGTTGATGCTGCTAAATGGTAACTAGTTTTTTATTCTTAATAGGCATACAGAATGTCTGCGGATGCTGTTGATCGCAGATTTCTCATATTTATGGTGTTTTCTGTCCATCTGTTCTACACTGTCATGTAGTTGCCGTGTAGCTGCAGTAACTGCTTCTGGTGACTTTCACTACTACCCTCACGGCAGCTTAGTGTAGTTCTGCAATGATTTCATCATGAGACGGCCATCTGCTCACATAAAATGAGTCGCTTGTTGAAATTGATCATATGGAAAGGGAGGAAAACCGCTCTGTGGTTTTGGGGAAATTCAGAAAATGCCTTTGTTGTGAATTTGTTGCAGCCAATATGAGTGTTTTGACTCAGGGCCAGTATGGGGCAACAACATGGCCCTCACTACTTCAATGTGTAATATAATGCACTTTGTTGGTGGTTTGAATGATGGTGGGCACAGCAATTCTTATAATAGTGAATATTCAAAATAAAGATAATCCTTAAACAGAAAGCCAACCCACCAACAGCCATCTGCTTCAGGCTAGTATTTGTCCTGGTAAAGAACAAACTCAAGCCATTTTCCATGGAGCAAGTTGAATAGCTTAGCCACTACATTTTTGGAGTGGTGTCCCCCATTCAGCGCTACAACCTTGTCAGTTATAATTAAAGTGACTCTGAATTCACTGAAGGTTTCTTTAATTTGTGTCACACTGAACATGAACATTTCAGAAGTCCAATGCATCACATTGTTTGCATGTAGTGAAATGCTGTTAATTATTTATTTCAGTTTTCTAATGCAGTATTCTTATTTGACTTACCATTTTACTCTTCTCTCTCTATTTTCTGCAACAGCAAACCATTTTTCTCCTGAGGGGATCATTAAGTTCTTATCATATAAAGTCTAGCATGTGGTTTAGAGCTTGTGATTGTAGTGTGTCAGTTTGCTGAGTGGGTCTGAAGTGGGGGGGCCCAGGACACCAGATTTAGGTCAATAAAATTGAGGGAATTCTTAACAAAATGATTAATTGAAAACAACACATTACATAATACAAAGTGTCTTCATATGCAGTCTGTGGTGGGAGGCCATGAGAAGTTGTTGCCTCAGTTTAAGAGGTCACAGGCCCAAAAATTTGAGAAGTGCTGCTGTAGCTGACAACAACATGCTAAATGACACAAATCCCAGACTTTCTGTTTGTGTTCGGGGCACATTAGTTAAGGAAATAAGGACAGGAAGTATCAGTCTACAACAGCACGTATGGAGAATCGGAGCCTGAGGTAGTTACTTTTCACAAGTCCACATGTCTTTCCAGGCGCTTGCCTCATAAACATTTCATTCTTGGTAATCTTTCTCCCACATCCCAGTCACCAGCCTCCCTACCTTTGGTTCTCCATAACCCACATAGTGAGTGTGGAGGATGGGATTTGATAGAATTAACTATAGAGGGTGGGGAAAATCCTAAAAAGAAATGTAGAACCACATATGATACTGAATTGAATTACACCTTTGGCAATGTGTTTATATATTTTTTCATTTGCTCCTGCAGGGATTTGTGTTCTGCAGTATATGTCTCCATAGAGTCATAGTAACATGTGAGTGTTCATATTGATTTCACTCACTGCAGTGTTCCACGCTTAGTGAGTTTATCCCCGAAACAAAAGAAAACACTGACAGTTCGCCCAGAAACCTTTGATTTCTTGTGGTTAAACAATGGAACTGAGCTCCTGTCTTTGTTGTGGTAATAATTTCCCTCCTGCCTGTACGCTCAGAGTGATTTTCAGCATTCCATGTCATCATCTTCATCATCATCATCTGACCTGATGTGGAAAATATGCACTGAAGTCTTTCTTCCCCCAATCTTCTCTCTGAGGTGCCTTCTACAGAGCAGCAGCTCTTTATATTTATGATCATTTTAACAAACGTGTTAATCAAAGAATATGTGAGAATCCCCATAAATCTTTTCAAATGAAAATATTACAGTTCACAAGATAGAATAACATCAGGAAACAAAGCCATATTCTGCATTACTTTTTCTTCAGTTTGATTACATGGTGCTGTATCTCTCTGCATTACACAACACTTGAAAGAGAATTTTTGATTTTGTTAAATATTAATCCTGAATACATTATCATGCTTTATAGTCTTTACTTGTACAAATTTGAATCAAAACACGTTCGACAATATTATGTAACTGAGAACATTTTAATGACTGTGTGTATGCTCACTTTCTGCTAAATGCATTTTTGTACCTTGTAGAATAGTGGGTTTTTATGTTCATCAGGGGTCCACAGTGGTTGCTGGTACAGGGATTTACATCAAATGCTCCAGTGTTAATTTTGCTGTACAACTCAGCTAGTCAATTTAACGGTAGGCATTTTAGGTCTGAAGCAGAAACTCTCTTAAGGTTTGAAGTTCTCTTAAGGGTCTGAAGAACAAAGGGCTGAATTGTTACGTATGACAAACCCTGGAACCTCTCAGATCCTGAGCTGTAATGACACAGACTTGGTTAGTCTTTCTGTATCCCTTCATTCTCATCAATATGCCAGAGGTGCTATTCAGGCAGTCTGTTTTCTCCTAGAATGAAGCCAATGACATTCGCCATCCTTTTTGCTGCGACTGGGCAAAACACAGATGTCTTTTTCACTTTTCCCACTCCACCTCTGATGTTAGCTGGTTTGTCTAGCCCATCTGCATTAGCATGTGGATTAATTCCTGCTTGTTATCTGGCCTAGATGTAATAAGGCAGTCCTGGATGGCAGGGGTAATCAGGTTGGAAGCCAGAGCTTTCATGCCTTCCCTTCCTCTGCTGCCATCCTCACATCCCAAAACTGATAGCAGGGCAGACACATCAGAGGGGATTAAGCTAATGTGATGGCAGAGCCACCTACTAGGGGCCCCTTACGGGGTAATTTCAAGAGACAGGCCTTGGCATCCAGGGAATAACTTGTCAAGACCTGGCTGCAGGCTAATATTAAGGATATTAATCCTTAATGTAATGGCCTTGACTAGATTTTACTCTTGTCTCTGTTTGCAGCTTTAAGCACAGTCATAAGTCTCTTTAATCACTGACATAAAGCAGTCCCTCAAGGATTTTCCAGAGTTTCACAGTAATTATTGCGTACCAAAAATGCTTTTTTTTGCTGTTGCCTCTGTGAGAAATTGCCAAGCTATTTGCATATGTTCGTTGTTCATTTGCAGCGGTTTTATGAGCTGCTGGCAGAGGGGCACTTTGTTTTGTTACAGTAAAAATATGATGAAGTGTTAAAATCACAATGTGTGTCATTTTACAATGGGATGTGAGGCTGGAACAGGTGATTGCTGCCTCTCTGTCAGTCTCTGCTGCAAACCGTTGATAAAGTGAAAGAGGTCACACACATCATTTTAATTAAAACATAAACCAGAAAATGGGTGAGAATCTGCACAAAACCTGAGTTTGAAATCATTTCACCTTGCTGGACATCTGGATGCAACAAAGGAAAAAAACAACAATACACTGCTTTGCCTTTTCTTCCTCATTAATAAAAATATTCTTAAATCATGAAAACCGACACAGGCAAGGTCTCACAAAAACAGTTCAGACCTTCCTTGAGGAGATGACTGAACATCTTGATGGTAAGAGTGTGTCCTTGCTGCAGTTTTCCCCTCACAAACGGAGCCTTGTCAGCCTGCAGTCATGTTTTGTGATATTTTTTGAACCCCCAGTGATGGGTCAAGTTACTGCAATTCCTTCATCACTGACAGACCCTCTCTGTCTTCCCCTTGCTCTCAGGTCTGCTCATAGGATCTGGCTGTGCACTCTATCCATTGGGATGGGACAGCGAGGAAGTACAACAGACCTGCAACAACAGCTCAGACCAGTTTCAACTAGGTAAGATACCAGGCAGATCCAACACGCACTGATGCTTGACTGTGTAAATTTGTCTTGTGTTCGCTGAATTTTCTGGTCCCAGAACAGATAAATCTTTTAAAAAGTTTTATATGTAGCCCTTGACATTCTACCCTTTTTTAAACCAAGCAGACACAACTCTGGAACTGTCACATACCAAAGAGACACGATCCCTTGGTATTTGAAATGTATGATAAAAAGTCAACAGAATCTCCAGTTGCTGTTGATTTCTGAAGTGTTTTCTAGCTATAAATATGTGCTGTGAATAAGCAGGAGCCTGACTTGTGCTCTGTATTCAGCTGGCATTGTCAGAACTATCTCACAGACATTAATATGCTACTGTATCAGACACTAGGCAAGTGGAAAAGGTAGTCTTACTGCAGCTGCTCTTTTATTTGATGCTAATCAAATAGCATTTGATTTTTTACTTAATGATGAAGGAGAAGTTCATTTGGTGTGATCGTAATATTTTAAATAAATGTCAAAGGTTAATTTTGTATAAAACTGTTGAGCCCTTTGCTTATGTAATCAGTTGGCACCCGGCACACTTAAATTTGCTTTCTCTTTCAATTTACATCAGTGTCCAGTATGATAGAGTTTCTGCCACTTTAAATTTTTTGGAAAATAAATTATTTTATTCTACTTTCTTACTCACACATTAAGAAACACAGAGCTTATATGCGTTCATGAAGTAGACTGACTATCTATCTATCTGTCTATCTGTCTGTCTGTCTATCTATCTGTCGAGTGAAAACGTGTGGCGGGTTACAAAACAACTAGTCAAGAGTCCCCTGTAGGGCATGATTTTCATAAAACAAAAGTACTGGAACAACATACTGCCAATTCTTCTGCTCTTATGCCTCACCAGTGCTGTGTCTAAAAACAAAGGGAGGTCATTAACTGGGGTCATTACAATCAACCTCGTTCGCCCTCAAATTTCCTGTCAGCCTGACCGATTATGACATATGTTGTGAACAAACTCACTGAAAGACAAAACAACATCACCATCCTTCGAAACCCTGTCAACAAGGAAAAAATAACAAATTTAGTTAAATTATTAGTTAAGAAATACATGTTGATAAATGTTAAACAGCCATATGGGCTAAGAACTTTGTAAATCTATTGAAATTAAAGAACAGAAAAGCTTTCAAAATACAGCCAACACTGTAGCATTGTGTTTTGATGCATTTTCAATCATTATGGTTTCATAAAGATTACTGCTGCCACTGTGTCAGCAAATAGATGGTATAGCAGCATTTAAATTTAAACCATGTATATTTCATTCTGACTGATATAAAGCCAAATTAGATCAACTATAAAACCATGTCATCAGAAGTAATTATGTTGGGTTTCACATTTTAAATTAGTGTTTTCCACTTTGAATGAACAAGGTCTTAGTAGAAATAAATTATTTTTAACAAGTGTATTTGCAACAGTGTGCTGTTCAGTGCCTCTGGTATATAACATTTACTTGTTGAAGACGATATTTCTGGTTCACCTCATCCTTGGTAGTGCCATGACACAACTATGATTTTCTCCAATGAGAACTGTGGATTCACTTAAAAATTAATCGCCTGGCCTGCCATGAGCTCACAGAGTCGTCTGGTTCCCAGGCCACAATAAGTACTTTGAATCTCTTCTGGCTCATTCATTAACCATGAGGAGAGCAGACAGTGCTTTAGTAATTCAGTGATAACTTTGAATGTAGCTGCAGGATACATTAACTGCATGCATGTTCGATATGCAAAAGTTTGGAAAATTATCCACAGAATAAATACATAGAAAGAATCCGTGTCATTGCCTACCTGACATGTTTTTCAAATGGAGTAACCCGACATCATGTTAATAGATAATCTACACACACATTTTGAAAAGAGGGGAGGCTAATTTTCATTATTATTATAACTCTGACACAGACTGGATTTTGCAACAGAAAATGAGAATGAGAAGAAATAAGCATTTTCAGTTTTGGCTGTTGAATCAGGTTTCCACAGTGAGGAGACAGCTGATATGATTTGTTAATGAGATGCCACCTCCTCCTCCCTCCCGGCTACTAATTAGATAACACTATTCAATCAGATATTCTCCTCAAAATGTTCTGTTTATAATGAGAAGTACTGATGGTCATCACATTTTCCAAATTTAGAATCAGATGTAGTTCATCCTTTTTTTACAATGCACATGATTTCCTCTGAGGATTATAGAAGATGTGTCTTAAGGAGGAATTTTATGTTGCTTGTTGTGTTTGCTTGGCTGTGTTTCAACATTTTTCGCCACTGGTGTGCTTTCCAAAAGTCTGTATTCTGATAGTGAATTTGTCACATACCAGACTGTCTGTTTGCAAATGGAGTTACACTATGTTCAGTGCATTTGTTTCAACGATGTGAACTCTTTTTCACAAGAGGAAGGGAAATTTTGTGACTTGAACAAAAATGTTAAGCAGTTCACAGCATTTTCTGCTAAGGCCCTAAGGCTAGAATGGAGCATGTAGTATTGTTTTGAGAAGGTTCACACAAATAGACTTTATATTTCAAATGAACATATATATTTATACTACTATTAGACTACATTCAAGATCAGTAACACACAGTACACATACAACTAACATCAAACATCCATAAACACTTAATATCTCTACATGCTACGATATTTCTACATACATACAGTAGATACAGTGTTCCTAGCACCAAATTAAATTGATTCTTTAATTAATTTCAAACATACCCCTAAAATCTTGGAATTCATCCACACACCATGGTCCAGTGAGAGAATATTAAATCTTTTGGACAGGCACTGTGTACACAGGAAAATAAAAGTAGAGATATTAAAAGTATGAGCACAAACAAGGTAAAAAAAAATATTATAACATAGGCTATAACTTACATAAACATCAGAAACAGCTAGAGTATCAGATACAGGACTTAAATAGAAGAAAGGCTATATCTTTCAGCAGTTTATTTGATCTCAATGGAGAAAACAGTTTAAAATTTGTGCTCTTCTATAGAATTTGTTTTCCTTTAGTGTAGAAGTGATGTAAGATTTATAAGCAGTTTTCCAAAAAATTCTCTTTACTGTAAATGTATGAGTAAACAGTTCGGGTCTCTTCTAAGCATTCGGTTAAATCAAAATCAAATCCAAAAGCTTATCTGTCAAACTTTCACTGAAATCCTTTCATGTGTTTTTGGAGATATCCTGCTAACATACAGACAGATAAAAAAAAAAAAAGACGTGTGAAAAGATATAATTCTGAATCCTCCGCTTTCCTCTGCAGGTTCCTGCCAGATCGGCTGGGCATATTACTGCACAGGGGCAGGGGCAGCGGCTGCCATGCTGTTGTGCACCTGGCTGTCCTGTTTCGCAGGGAAGAAGCAGAAGCAGTACCCGTACTGAAGACAGCATCAGAGAGACGGGGACAGGCAGAGACCTCAGGCGGTACGATGAAAGGGAGAGGACTCTGACTGTGAACTCCAGTACACCAGTACAGCACATCAGGCACCAAAGACACCAAGTCATTATGGTGCTCTGCACATCATGGGACACTATTCATCTGACAACTGCAGGGACTGTTTCATAATGCAGCACACACACCCGGCTTTGAAAACTGGTTCTCGTAAAAAGGTGTTCTTATATGGACCAATCCTATTTGTAAAACTGTCACGTGACTATTTCTTTAACAAAAAGAGTATTCTCTTTTTTGTCTTCCTCCTCTTCAGTCATTGATGTTTATGTGATAGTGTGCCCTGTGATGAAGAGAAAAGTAATATTGCTTCATTGTTGTGAAGTGTTTCTATCTCCTTTCCATGTCTCATCCTTGGCCTTAAACACAAACTGAAATGCAATAATCCCTATAAAGTAAAGCAATCCAAGACTGGCTGCCTGCTTCCTCAACTCAGCCTTTTCAGATTCCAAAAGTCTAAGCATAGTTTATTTAACACATTCATAAGATATATGTTGTGTATGATAATGTATTTTATCATATTAGCACATGTTTTGTATTTACTCTTCAAATTATTCTTTGTCATTATTTTCGTTTTGTAAATAAATGTTTATTGAAATTCTGGATTTAAAGTGTTATTTCAGCAACAGAATACACCCTATGGTAAACTGAACAGGCCTCCACGCACATTCCTCAAAAGCTTTTCCCATGACCTCTTGATCTTAGTAGTGTTCACTACATGTGGGAGTCCTTTTTCCTCAATCAGTAAGGAGAATAAGGATAGGCATTGCTGTGAATTTAACTTTTCCCTATTATTGATTAGGTAAATCCTGTGACCTCTAGTCAGATTATTTGCCGTTTGATCAGGTTACTGAACTTCAAAGCCTCTGAGTCTTCCAGACAAAGCCTTAGATGCAATCATACCCTGGGACATTGAGTAGCTGTGCATCCATCAGCTTAATGTCAAGGTGCATAGTTCCTCAACCCACCTTCATAGTGTGAATAACAATAATTGTAACCTTTTCACAGCGATTACCACAGCTATCCGTGTGTCATCAGAGGCGCGAGCTGCACTCAGCTTTTCAGTTACTATTTTTGGTCATTTGTTCCTCTCCGTTTTTCCTCCTTTGATTAACAAACAACACTTCAGAGATTTATCCAAGCCCAAGTGTACAAAGTCAGCTCATTTGTGATGCAGCTGTTCACGATGTTTTGGCCCTCATTAGCATGCCCATTTTCTCACAATGCTCAGCATCCCCCAGATAATGCCCCCACCCCCCTTCCTCACTTGAGAAATCTCTCTCAGGACTTGCTCTGTTTAATATGTTAGCATGGCTCTTCTGCATTCTGCTCTCTCTCTGATCTGCTGTGCTGATTGATATCACCAGCGATTGTTACAGGGTGTCAACCAGATGCCTCATCAGCAGAGGCTGACACATTGGGGTCAAGTCAAGCATTCCCTCCTTTATAACAGTACCCGTACTTCAGAATGACAGGGTGTACATTGCAATCTGAGATCTTGTTACTCATAGGTGGTTGATTGTCTTAAAACATGCAAAATGTGTGGTTACTGGGAAGTACAGTTGCTCTCGACAACTGATGTGAATTTAAGATGACTAGAGCTTCTGTTTGCTGTGAGCACTTTTAAGTATAATTTTTAATACTGTGAGGGCCACACACTGATTTATTCCCACCTCCAATATATTGGGGAAGAGGCAGAAACCTACAGGGTTTGAGGGTTCCATACAAAAGTGATACATTTTGGGTGTAACACATTAATGGGTGCAGCCAAGAAACAAATTAGCCAAAACTTGAAATACAAAGTCAGAATAACAAAATATGTATCTATTTGAAAAATGAAAAGGACAACCTTTTTTTCATTCATGGCCATAACATTTACAATCTGGAAAGACCAACAGGAATTGCTAGCTGGATTAGCTCTTCAGAGCCAAAGTATATTTTGATCAACTACAATCAGTCTTAAATTAGCGAGAGTGCATGGGATGAATTCAAAAAGTAGCCCACATAAAAATATTCTTTTTTTCCCCTTAAACTTAAAAAATGTAAACATTGGCAGCTAGTTTGATAATTCCACATCAATTATTTCTTTCTAATTATCTTTTTTCCCTGACAGTATCTTAGGGAGATAATTACTGCCCTTAAGGTCAGCTCATCTTAAAAAAGGTTTTGCGCTACCATAACACCAATCTCCATAAAGATATTGCATAATTGATATTGCTGCAGGATAGCAAGATAGTGAGCCATGACTGCAATCATACAGAACCTGTATAGCAAAATACTTGTCTATCAACTTTGTAACCCCTCAGCAGCGGTTGTTTTGTTGTGTAATAGGTTAATCTTTGGTAATAGATAATAAAGTATCTGCAACACAATAACTAAGAATGCAACTAGAACACAAATAATCAGTGTGCCCAGACAGTGAAGTCATTTAGGCCAAAATCTTTGAAATCACTCCATCTAATTGATTTTGAATGAAACCCTAATCCACATATTCTGTTCTTTGTTTCCTACTGTGCTTTATAAGCCCCCACTGCACAATTTAAAGGAACTTCCAATTAGCTGTATATGTCTGCTTTCGGAGATCTAGCAATTATCATATTCATATGGACAGAGAAAAAAAAGAGAATTCATGATAACATACACCAGACAAACTGCATCAGCAAAGAGGATCAAAGGCTGTTACTCAAAGCTCACAGAAGGTAATATACCGCTTACAACTCTGGGTTCACTGGTACACCCACAGGATACAGAGAGGCTGCCTTTAGCAGGGCTTCTAAATTAGCAGTCAGAAAAGATTATCCCCATCTTGAGAGGGTATATTCAGTGAGGAAAAATGCCAGAGTCTCCTCAATATAAATAGTGCTGCTGTTTACCCTTTAAAGACCATGCACAACCAAAGAGGTGTTTCCAATTGTGGCTGAATACTCCTCTGCTCAGGTTCAAAGTAGGCACAGCTATGCTGGGAATTACATGAGGACACTGGACTCTAGAAAAGGCCTTTTTACAGCAGACATTTGATTTGTCACAATAGGTCTCAGTAGTCATAAGAGGTTGATAGTGAGCCAGCATGTACAATTCCAGGACACTGAAACCAAATGGAATTCTGCCATCATTCATTTTATAACTATAAATATTTACACCTTTGTTTTTCCTACTGTGACATGTCAAATTGTTTTCTAAGGAAAAGGCCAATGATACAGGTGTAATTTATATAAAAAAGTTGTGACAAGGGGTGTAATCAACCAGAATAATTTGTGGATTTAATATGGTGTCTCTGGACCTGAAAGGTAAAATGTGACTATCAAAGATCAGACAAAAAATGGATGTAGCACAGAATTATCAGTCATCTGCATACAAGATGCCTATCCCTTTTTATTATTTAACAATTTTTTTTAAATCAGGAAAGAAGAATATTGCCCTTCAGTTTTAAGCATGTTGCATTCCTGGACACACCCAATGATGGCTGATTCCTATTTTCTTTCGAAAGCAAATTCAACCTTCGGTCTCTAACATCAGTAATGAAGTAAACCAGCTGCTATAGTATAGTCTGGACCCCTCCATCAATAACAATGGCACATTTTCATGATAGGGAACATCCAAGTCCCAAAATACCTCCACGTTCCCTTACTTCTCCTCTGTACCACTTCATTCCATAATCTCCAAGTTATTTCCTGCTAAGAGAAGAGTGTCACTGAGCAGTGGGAGAAAAGAATAAGGAGTGAAAAAGCTTTGCTATCCTCCCACAGATGTCTTCCTTGTGTGCAGTTAGCATCAATGAAAAGCTGTAGGATGCAGGCTGTCACCTTTCAAGCTACTTCAGTTAAAGTTCAAACTCAGGGAGAGGCATTATTTCCAAGCCTGGGTAAGACAGGACTACAGCATCCTTATAGCGCCTAAAGACCAAAAGTGACGCCTCACGAATTTCCAGAGAACGGAAATCATACATCTGGGCACAGAAAAAAAAATACTGTGAGCTTCTCAAAGCTTTCAGAGATGGCACCATTTCCATTCAATGCTGAATGGAGTCCCTGAATGAAGTTCTCTTACACATTTAAAATAAAATTTTAAAAATCCAAATTTGTACTCTTCTCCCTGGGAACATAAACCCTATGGAGATAAAACATAACAGACAACCAACAGAGTGCTAATATTTCAAGACCATATGGAATAACAACTGTAATATGAAATCCATGCAGAGAAGACACCATAGCAGCATTCTATGAAGTCTTAGCTAAAAATTGTCACAACACGGAGCTACCGTTCAGTCCAATCAACTATGCTATCAGCCCTCTGCAGTACAGAAGCCTCCCAGGGATAACATGCTGATTCTTTTCTCTTCACCAACATTTTGTGAGCAATGGCTTCATGATCTGCTGTCGTTTTAATGCTGTTTTAAAAATAGTTTTAAACCAATTTTAATGTCATGTTTTAATTAGAGAGGTGCTAGTAAAGCGCATCATCTGTTCCCAAATGGTTGTTCCCGCTGAGCTTTTCCAGGAGTTAATCTCAGCGTTTTATCAGTAAACACCTCTCTGGCCACTAGTTTTCATTCAGTTTCAGGCAAACAGTAGTTTAGCTCCTATTTTAGAATCCAGCCTTGATCCCTTAATCCTTAGTAACTATAGACTTATCTTTAAACCACTGTTTTCATCAAGTTGACATTATTTATTAAGAAATTCTATATTTAGTGACGTATTAAACCAAGATAAACCACTAAATAAGTCTTTGTTTACCTGCAGAACAAAATCCTTCTACTACAGGAGTGTAGCACGGGTTCTATTACCCCAGGAAAATATCGGAGGAATACAGAAAGCACTAATGGGATTGTGGCATATTCAATACCAGCATATCATTTGGAATTGTTGTAAGGGAAGAGCTAAAAGAACTGTGAATATTGTGCTTACAATGATCATGTGACCAGAAACATAACTGCAGTGGGCTGATGCCTATTACATCTTTATATGGAAATGCCAAGGCTGTGTGTCTGTCCGCTTGTTTTGGTGTTCTTCTGCCTTCAAGTGGCCAAAATTGTATAATGCAGCTCTTCAGAAGAATAGTAAAAATATATTTTTTGTTATCATCCTTAGCTAAGCCAGGAAGTAATGCATTGTTTTATAAAGTCACGTAAGGACTGTCGTAACTCACTTTACACACTGTCAAAAATAAATGTCTTGCATTTAGATGTTAAATTCTGTTTTTGTTGAAGATTTGTTCAAATTATGCTTGTTCTTCATCATCATATGCATATTTTTGTAAACTGTTTGTAAACTGAACTAGTACATATTATGTTTCACCTAATAATCCCTTAAAATAATCCTTCTTGAAGAGCAGTCAAATATTCAACCACACACAGGTCTAGCTGACTTGCTGGTGCATTCCAGCAAGGATTCAAGCTGTTTGACAAGAACATTATTAGGTAAGTGATAATCACATTGTTAAGTCTTTATCCATTTCCTGTGGGTCTATTATGTGCTGTTAAGCTCTCTGAAACTGCTGCAGAGGCTCTAACAACCAGGATGTGATGTCATCCTATTTGTTAGTAGCCTATAAATGGGCAGGTTTCCTCTGTATTAGTAAACTATAAGTGTAAGTTCAGCCTGATCCATCTGCCAAACTGAAGACAATGAACTGAAAAAGACGGACAAGGTGACAGTATCCAATATAATTATCTCGGGATGGACATATGCTCTGAGGTTAAGAACAGTGATAAAACCTCTATTACATGACGCTTAAATGGATCTTAAAGTTTAGATAAACTATGGATCATTCCACAAAGTGACCTTCACCGTCCACAAAGCAGCTTCACTGATACAACACAAAATATTACAGTTTCTTTGATGTCCATCTTTAATAGCCTGATAATCAGATTGAATTGCCATTTTGTTTCAGTTCATTTATTCATTCTTTATGAACAATCTTAAGATGTGGGCAGTGATCCAGTGGTTTGGAATAAGGCTACATATTTAATGTTTCCTGTGTGAGCTGGTTTATAATATCTGTGGCATAACTCTGAACACAAACCTTGCTCTTCATAAATTTCTCTTTTCATTATCTATTTTCTTACAGGCCATACATTTTTAAGATGTTACACTCTAATAATCACTAATTTGTCTTATACAGTACATCTTACAAATGAGTTATTATAACAGTATATTCAAACAGTATCTCATAGACCTACATATTAGTTTTTATATTTAACTACTTATTATACCTTTCTGTGGTTTTTAATGGGTCTCTGATGGATTTAAGTATTCACTTTCTCAGGCAGTGGACTTCCAACCATGCCCATGAAGCACCATTGATGGGTTTTAATGTAATGTACGTTTCTCTCAGAAAGTACATCCTCGAGACATCAAGATTTTTTATGTTAGAAGAGATGTAATTCACTGTTAACTTCAAGCATAACATTTTTAAAAAAACATAAAACTGACAGATTTTATGAGAAGGGAAAGTTTCTGTGAAAACATTTTGACATCACAAAAGGTCAGTTATACAGGGTTTCTCCATTTTTGGACCTTGACCCGGTTATTTGATCCCAAACATGTTATGGCCCCAAGAGTTTGAGAGTTATCAAGCTGCATGTGATTAAGGAATAATTTTGTAGTCTCTTTCAAGAACACAAATGAAGTCATGAATGTATTATAAAGAACTGATAAATCATTAAATCTGGCTTACTTCAAAATCAATAAATAAGTCTTGTAAATCTCTAATGACCTGGTTTGTTTATAAACAAACAAACCCCAGGATTGAGAAACTTCTACACTAGAGGCTCTTAATGTCATTCACTTTTAATTGTTATTGGCCCACAGCTGCTTCATGTCTGTCATCTGTCATTTTTGAAGCAGCACAAACTAGAAGAGAGGTGTCACAGCGTCTGTGTTGTGATTCTGCATTTAAATTCTCTCTCAACACCCCAAACACCTACAGCAATGAAATTGAAACTTGTGGTAAATGTTCTCTCTCACACAAACACACACTTGCACAGCTTGGTCCTTTGGTAGCCATCTTTAATAACAATTAATTAATCATTAGCTACTTGGCCATGATAAGATTCAAGGAGATTCAAATTAACAGCCAAACACCATCTTGTTTAACTTCACCGAAGGGCCAAATTGCTATTGGGGGTTCGAAATGTGAATTGAAAGTGTAGATACCAGAGATGTAAGACAAATGACATGCCGTCACTCTCCGTGTATTCAGGTTTTATCTGTAGAACAGGGTTTACTTATCCTTAAATATTGGGGTAGGTAAAATCAAACAGAAGCTTTGTATGAAGGTATTTTCGTTAACAAAATGTATATATTGAAGAGCTCATCTTGTGTAAGGAATAGTTCACCCAAACTTTATGAAAATACAGTCATCAGCCATTTGTGGTAGAAGCTCAACTGAGGTTTGTACATCACGTTTCCCCAAACAGCTTGTGCAGCATAATCCAGGAGCTGTAGACAAACTGCTGCCCAATGCCCAATATTTACCTCATTATTGCCTTTATTTTCCTGTGCTGATAGGTAGGCAACCAGAGCACTGCCAGAGAACAAAAAACAGGAGGTAATGAGGCAAACAGACATTTGGACCCACTATGCAATTGTTATTGCCATGAAGAAGCACTTGGTTTATGCTGCACAATATGTTAGGGTCATTCTATCGAACATTAAAGAACCAGTGTGCTTTTTAATTTAGCTGCTTAACTACAAAACACACTTACATATACAAAACACCAAGCACACACACACACACACACACACATATATGTATATATAGTATTCCAATCAGACAGTGTTATGAATTCATTGTTGTGCGGTATGAAAATATATTAGCAGCAAATAAATTGCTTAAATTGTGTATTGCAGCAAATGTCAAGTCTCAGTAGTTTTTATCACTGTGTTACATTATCTTTGCACTGTGATGCAGTTTTCATGCAAATTGGTTTGATAAATCTGCACAGACAGCATTATATCATAATATAATTTTCATGTTATGGATATGATTGAACACCAGTATCTCATTCAAACATACAGTCCTACTGAAGACACCCAGGTCATGTCCTCTGTACTGTTCCTGGGAATGTGAGAGTTTTAGTCACATTAGGAGGATCACACAATCACACATACATTATGTAGGCTTTGGAGGGTGATTCTAATGCTTTTTAAACTCAACTTTGACTGTTTATAAGCATGTATTAATTCATTCATTTGATTAAAATTATGTATATTAACTGGACTAATGATGTCTCTACAAGAATTATATTATGAATAAATGAATTCATGTCAATTAAATAAAGTACATTTTTACAGATTACTTTCAGTGACTGTGACAAACTTTCTCCTTATATTAACAAGGACTCACATCCTCAGTATTTCTGTCCTGGCCATGGTTCAGCATTCACACATTGTCATTTCTAAAACAGCAGCATGGTTAGCAAATAGTTAAGACATTCAATACAACAGTTACATTTTCATTTGACCTAGTTTATGGTGGAAGTTGTGGATTTTAGTGTCAGAGAAGAAATGAGCCTTTTGCATTGTTCCACACATAGACTATGTACAGGACATTCTGTTATTCCACGTGCATGCTAAAGTTGAGTCAATGTCCCGTCAGAACCGCTTACATGTACTCAAAATTTCTACCGCCCGAACAGGGACTTGAACCCTGGACCCTCAGATTAAAAGTCTGATGCTCTACCGACTGAGCTATCCGGGCTCTTCCCAACATCACGTGGGTTATCTAGAAGTACTCACGTGGTTGCCTCTTTGTCACTTTCTCAAGTTGTTTAGCAGGAGGAACCTGTAGGCCTACTGTCTGTCCATAGCCTTACTTTTATAATTGAAGAAGTTTAGGCTTTTTAAGACGGGCAGCGACCATAGACTGTATCGACACTCACTTGGAGCCGCGGGAACAGACCCATTAACAGACGGGCAGAGGGGAGCTCCGCGAGTAAACATCGCTCTATGGGTAGAAACCACAGAAACCATGGCAAAACATGTCAATAGACATACAGGCCATCTTCAACAAATTATTGAAAGACTCACTAGATTAACTATTTATCTCGCAATCATTTTTAAGGAAACTCACTCAGCCAAGATCGGTCTCCACCCACTGACGCATAGTGAGTCACTTAAAAGTTCAACTCTATTCAACTCTGGCCGTATGCGGGCGCGTGCTTGAGACGAGCACGACCGCGACAGTTTCAAGGGATTGTGCCTGCTTGTCGCCTTACAGATTGCTCGCTCATCTCACCCATCTCATTAAAAATGAATTACTAGGTGTGTCTTTTTTAAACACAAAACAATCAGAGGTTGGCTTCCATAGTTACATGTACAAAAGAGAAAATATATAAATAAAAATAAAAGAAGAGCATAACATAAGAAATAAAAAGAGTAAAGTGGATTCAACTTAATATATCAACTGTCCAAAAGAAATATACACACTTGATTGCCTTCTTTTTCTTAAGGTTTTTATCGTGGGGCGATACTGACGCAGTTCTTAGAGAAAGTGTCCAAAGTGTGGTGTAGGGTCAGTCCATTTTTTCTTGTGGCTGTGGAATTTTCCCAATAATTATACCAACTGTAGGCTACAAAAAATTACATCTTTTTCCTTCTTGTTTCTTTCAAAACATATAAGAACGTCTTTTTCCTGAAGTCTAAATGTTTGAACAGCTCCTTTTTACTTAAAGTTCAACATCTAACCAAAAAAATCCACATTGATAAAACAAATGACAACCAGATTTTTACCAGATATAGACAATGTTATATCTTAATGGAAACCTCTTTTACTTTGTTGTTAAGACAGAATTTTCTGCCAATTAATTTGCCCATAAAGAAAACGATTTATACAAGGTTATACCTTGTATGTAGTTCCTTATATACTTATCTGAACATTTATTTTCGTAATGTCAATTTCTCCAAGGAATATACTGCTATTAACTAGTTGGATCCTTGAGACCCTAAAGCATCCTACCTGCTGGTAGCCACTACAGAGCACTGAACGCCAAAACTAACACACTCAGGAATAATTTCTTCTCGCAAGCCATCACTCTGATGAACAACTGATTTTTGCCTCACAGGGTCAGGAACAATTCCTATGCAATGACCCAGTAACTCTGTCTATAATCAGCCACCTGTTTACTGGCTAAGACTTATTATGTATTCATCATTTTCTATTTCAGAGCTGTTCATATTGTCATTTTGTATATTTTATACTGTATACGAAATCTACCTACCGCATGTACATAAAACCTGCACATAATACTTATTTATTCCAGCATCCTTTGCACTGTGCTCTATCACACTGTGCACATGAGTACATGTATGCATGTATGTGTATGTGTATCTGTATAGCTCATCCACCTCCGACATGTACATAATGTACATAATAATGAAAACAATTTCCTGCATCTCTGCTCACTGCAATATTGTCTCAATCTGTCTAGATTGTTTTTGTTTATAGTGTGTCTATATGTGTTCTCTATACTGTAGCCTATTTTATTATTGTATTATTATTGTAGGAGTAGCCTTTTTAAACAGTCTGTGGCGGTAGCCTACTAGATTTCTGTGGCAGGTGTGTCAAGATCAGAAAAGCCTTAAGACAGTGATGATGCTATGTTGTGAATCTTCTTAAAGACAGTGATGATGCTATGTTGTGAATCTATCTTAAAGGCAGTGAAGTTCCAGACTTCGCCATGACACAGGAAGTTGTAACTTCTGTGTACATGATCAAATCTCTACCAAACTTCACCTGTTTTATAAGAATCCCGCTCTGAACACTAGACCTACTACTCATAACTGTATAATCCTTACTTGGCAATCTTGGTATTGAGAATGGTTGTAGCACCACTTAAAGGCAACAGTAAGTGACTCTTCAATGAGCAGCCCCAGCAGCACATTTCAGACAAGAGCCCTTTGAAGAGAGTTCTCTTTAAAGGGCCCTGGTTTCACCTACATGTACATAAACATTTTTGTGGCACATGTATCAAAATCCTCCTAGAGTGATTCCCTTAACCTAACAGGAAGTCAGCCAATTTAATTAATCAATGGCAATTTTTGGTGATTTACAATCTTAAAAACTCCACCTGGATAACTAATTAATTTCACTTCAAATTTTTGCTTTGCAATGATGAAAAGTTGTGCTATCTGTGAGTTTTCTTTAATGTTGATGTTTGTGGTGTGGATGCATTGGATGTACTTTTTCCTGTTGTTCCCATCAGCCAGTGTTCTTAATTCATTGCTGTGTGATATGAAAATTT
The DNA here is from genome assembly GCA_029875015.1 of Lepomis gibbosus. Lineage (NCBI taxonomy): Eukaryota > Metazoa > Chordata > Actinopteri > Centrarchiformes > Centrarchidae > Lepomis > Lepomis gibbosus. The sequence goes on from JAPMOB010231516.1 coordinate 55,161, forward strand.
ATTAGCAGTGTTGGAAATTGCTTAAATTCTGTAATCTATCGGAGTGACTTTCAAGTCTGAATTTCTTTTTGTCAGTGTTACATTTTTTTCCAGTGTCATGCAGTTTTCATGCAAATTGGTTTCACAAGTCTGCACAGCATTATCTCATAATGTGATTTTCATATGTTATTGATATGAATGAATACCAGTATCACATTCAAACAGAGTAAGGGCACCCAGGTCATGTCCTCTGTACTGTTCCTTTGAAAGGTGGAGTTTTTAATCACATCAGGAAGTGTTCTACAATTGGTCTATTTCATTATCTACAATTACACACATACTAGCCTGCAAGAATTAATGTGAATAAAATAAAATACATTTTTACCAATTGCTTTTGGTGCCTGAGACAAACTTTCTCTGGAGGGGAATGTGTCTCACACAGCTCTGCATTCTCACAGTCACTTCTAAAAGAGCAGTATGGTTAGCCAAACGTTGAGCTGTAATGCAAAACCATAACTGTCTAGGTTTCATTTGATTTTGGTATCACACTAGGGCAGGGGTGTCAAACTCATTTTCACCACGGGCCGCATAAGCATTTTGGTTACCCTCAAAGGGCCAGTTGGAACTG